>VWZG01006761.1:806189-823002 GCA_013396735.1 Grallaria varia | reverse complement strand
CGCGGAGCAGCGGCCCCGCCGCCCGGCCCTCCGCCTCCATCCTGCCCTGCGAGCACGGGCGGCGGCCCCGCCACAGCCGCTCCCCGCGGGACCGCAATTGGCCGCCCACGGCCCGCCCACGGCCTCTGCCCAGCCCGCCCCGGGGGGCGCGCCCAGTGCGCAGGAGTGGAAGCGGCGGCGGGCGGGTCCCGCGCCTGCTGCCGGGCCCCGACGGCGGGGCTGCAACTGTGGCCTCTGCGGGGGGAAGCCGTGGCGGCCCACTAACCACGGGCGTGTCCGTGGAGGCGCGGGGCCTCGCCAGGGCCGGCGGGCAGCAGGGGCCTTGGGCCAGCCCCCTGCGGGAGCGTGGCCGCTGCTGGCCGGGCCGGGGCTGCTGGCACCAGCGCCCGCTGTGTCCTCGGGAGCCCCGGGCGCCCGGCAGGCACGGACCCAGGCTCTCCGGCCTTCGCCGGGCTCGTCTCCTTTCCTGGGCGGCGCCCCGGGGCAGCAGCCGGCGCACACGCCGTGCCTCTCGGCCGCCACCGCAGCCGCCCTGTCGGTGTCAGCTGGAGGCGCGGCTGCCCCCGCGCCCTGCCCCAGGTGTGCCAGGGACTGCCTTGGCCTCAGGGATGTGCTTGCGAGAACAAACTGACAACACGTTACATCAGAAAAGGAGCGCGAAGAGAGACGCCAAACACTTAAAACCAGCAAAACTGTCCTTTTTCTTTTTTTTTTTTTTTTTTTTTAAGTAAAACCAGAACTGCGGCGTTTCGAAGTTGCCGGTGCTGAACTGGAAGTGATGGCCGGCGTTCCTCGCTGCAGGAGCAGGGCCGAGCAGGGAGGTGGCGTGAGGGGCAGCCGGTCCGGGCGGGCTGTGCTCTGCTGCGCTCCGGGGCTGCGCCAGGCCCTCCTGCCCTCAGTGAGGAACAAGGCGCGTCTGTACAGGCGCTGCCTGAAGTACCTGAAGTCACCTTTGTTGTTAATGTAAGTTTCAGGTGTCCTGGGCGGGTGCTTAGGCGGTTACAACATAGTCTTTGTGTATCTTGGTTTCCTTGCTGTCAAATTAGAAAAGGCAAACGCCTTAATCAAACGAAAGTATTTTGAGAAGTATTCGTGAAAAACTCCTGGGATGAGGAAATTCCTTTGATATTTCATGCTTTCCAGTGAAGTCTTGGGCCATAATTTGAAATAAAGGGATAAAAAGAAACGCTAATGTTCACTGAACTGTGCAAAGAGAAAAAGACTATGCCTGCCTAGTTAGAGAATGTATACTGAGACATGTGAATTCTCGTTTAAAAATAATTAAAATTCAGAGGGAGCTGGAGGCAGCGGCTTCCCACGCGCGCTGGGTGACAGAAGCTGTGCTGCAGCAGGTCGCTCTCCCCGAGCCGCCGGCGGAGGGAGATGGGTCGCCCCTATGCCGGAGCCTCCCTGATGCTTCAGTAACTTAGACAATTTCTGTCGTTTTAGAGTAACAACTGCCCCAAGTATGAGATCCTCAGGCTTCTTTCCGAACACGTGTAGGTTGTCCCTGCCCTGCTGCTCTTTGCTGTGCCCCAGCTGTGTGCCTCTGAGGAGCCTGGGGTTCCTTTGGTGTGCCGCCTTCCTCACGGGCTGTCACGGGCCCTCGGCTTGCTCGCTTCTAGGCGCTGCAAGGTGCAGGCCGGTTCCTTGTGGTGTAAGTGCTTCTCATCTGGCGTCAAATCTACAGCTCTTCCCACCTCTGTGTCTTTTAGGGTTCCTTTGCAGTGTCTTTGGTGCTCCTATATCCTCTGGTTACCCTGATGAAAAGTGAATATCACAACGCAAATTTTCTGTGCTTTCTACTCTGTCCTTTGTACATCAGTGATATGTGTAGCTAGTTTGTTTTCTGACTTTATATAGATGATGGGTGAGATCTATTTCCACTGGGTTTGCCTTTATTTCACTGTTTCCAAGTACCACACGAAGTGCCAGAGGCCTGAATGTTTTCTGAATAGAGTAAGTACCTACAACCCATACAATGCTTGAGTTTTTAGTATGTCTGTATTTAAATTCAGATGTTATACTTGTGAGGCAATAACAAGATAAAAGGAAACTCATCAAGACTTCCAGACAATACACATCAGAGATGATAAATAAAAGCTAGCAAAAAACCAAAAAAACCAAAAAAAAAACAAACTGATGTACTGTAGGTTTGAATACTAAGGCTGTCATCTGGATCATACTAATTTTTCAAAGTTTTACCATGCTCTTGGGTTCTTTATTTCTGTTTGAGAGGAATATCACAAGATGCTTTATTGGGATTTTTTTCTTTCTATCTGTAAGGTTTTCATTGTCCTTCACTCTGGGAAAATATGCATTGCATTTAGCAGTTATTTAGAGGTTTAATCATCATAAGAACCCCTGCTAAAACAGAATAGGAGCCCATTCTGTCATCACTTTCAGCTCCCCTCCCCACCCTCTACCCTAGTTGTCCCTAATTTGTCTTGAAAGGGCGCAGTAAGCAAATGTATGTTTGGAGCACCTTCCCTCCCATGATGAGTCCCGGGAGATTGCCAGCGCCTCTCCCCTGCAGTATTTGGCAAAATGAGTGTTTTAAAGATGCGGGAATTTGTTGTTCCTTTTCTGCTGTAGGACCAGAGGTGACCTTAAACAGTTGAATATTTGTGATATTCAAAGATACTGCAAGTAGTATAAATACAGAGCTACACTTAGCAGCAGGGATTTACAAGTTTCTCTCGTACTGTTATTTCAGAAATGCATTGCTATAGATCTTGGTTATTCTTAATTTAATGTGTGTATGTGCCCAGGCTCAGTGTTTCCTGAGCACCAGGGATTTACACGCACAGCCACGGATATCCTTCCCTGAACCTATGGAATGAGATGTTGGCAATAATTAAGAGTCAATATGTCAGATGTTGTTATGCCATGAATATTATTGCCCCACTTATTTAAAGAAATAGCTATTGCGCTGAAACGATACTTGACAATATTTTGCTAAATAAATTCTAACATTTTGTAAAATATGGTGTTTTCTAAATACCTGTACAATCTTCAATAAATATACAGCCTTTCCAAGCCCTACTGCTCAGGAGCCCTGAGTGGGGTATTCTCATATGCCAGGATTGACCTTCAATCGCCTCCAACTTCTATTTATTTACTTAAGCCCAAAAAGCTGTTTTGTATTACAAAAACATCAATATTATTCCTTCTTGCATTTTATCTTTTTCTTTGGTAAGAGTGTTGATCCCAGCTAGTAATCCCTTCCAGAGTTGCTTTTCCTTGAACAAATTAAATTTACAAACACCGAAGCAGAACCAAGTTATTCCTCTGCTCTCATGTGCAGGCTGCATGTGATCCCTTTAGGCCACAATACCACTTTGAATACTTAATGTTGACTTGTCAAGTTTCACCAACTGCGCAGTGATATGGACAGGATTAAATCTTGTTTTATTTCACCATCTCCCTAGCCAGGCAGCAGCAGGGTGTGGAGGGCTGGTGGTGTTTTACTCTGTTCCACCACTGCAGTGCAAATAATCGTGTTAGTGAATCTGCTGACATTTGGCACCTTGACGCAAATGAGAACGTTTTTCTAGGTCTGAAGTGGATTGTCAAGTAGCTTTCTTGTCAGGGTTGTGTAGGGCATAAGCAAAGTCATTATGTTTACACACAGAAGATATTTTGATGGTGAATTAAGGGCTGACCTTCATATCATACCGTTTATTAAAGCAAGCTTTTTAGTAAGCTCCATCTAATGATTCAAAATAAGGTTAACTATTTATGTTCCATGCCTGAACTCATAAAGAAGTTGGAGCATTAAAATTCTCAGATGCATTGTGAGCTGCTTAGCTTCTCAGCCAAGCCTATTGTGCTTTGGTTGAAAGGTACTTGTTAAGCTTGTGTGATATTTTTGTTGTTGTTATTAGTTTGTTTGGAAGATGCTTTAATTGGAATATTGTGAAATGATTTATCGGTCAGACAGTGGATATCCTCAAAGCTTATTTTTCTCAGAGTCTATCAGACTGTCTTTCCTTTCTGACTGCCCAAAGGAAATTACAATGTAGTGTACTCATAATCATGTTATCTCTTTTATAGCTGCAGATCATTTTTATGGCATTGTAGCTGAACAAAGCCCTGATCAATATCTGGAGACGTGCTATCCTTTTAAGTTACATGACTCTGCCAAATTTTAGACATGAAAATATTCCAGGTGAAGCACTATTGGGTTTCATATTTTTTACAATATCTAAAAACAGTTCCCAAGCTTCATTAGATATGAAAGCATTGATTTTTTTGGGGGGTAATACTTTGCACTGTTGTCAGATAGAGTCCATCTGTTCTAATTTAGCATTGGTTTTTCTGCTGAAGGAATGGTTTCATGTTTCCAAATAAATGCTTCTGTTCTTGTTTTTAGATGAATGATATATTTAGCGATCTGTACTTCATGGCGTGAAATATTAAAACAGCTCCTCGTCCAAAAGTATGCAAAATATATTAATATTTAACATATCTATAAAGGCTTATTGAATTAATTTGATGCACGAATATGCGTTATTTTTATTTTTCCTGATGCCTAGTTTGGAATTCAGCTTTAGGAAAGAGAAACAGATAATACTGAACCTCAGTTATCCTGTTTATCAATGATCAGGTGCGGTCCTGTTTACTAAATAAATGACAGTGACTGATATGAATGTTATTTCTTTATAGATGTCTATTTATAACCCATTTAAATGGAAGAATTCTGTATTTCAGCTGGTGCAGTGTAATGGCTCTGTGATCATTGTTTGCCCTTTTAGGCACAGAGTTTGCCATTATTTCAAGGTTTATTAGCCTTTACAGAATTGCTTTATAAGGATTTCGTGATCTTTAATGTTCACACTTACTTTCAGTGACCCTAAAAGTTTTGTAGTATGTAAGCCTAAGTAGGTTTATAGTAGATGAGCCTACTTAAACCAGTACAGGAGACAAGACACACCGTGGTTGAATTAACACTCCATATTCATTATGAAATACATTTGTTTATTTTTTCAGACAGAAACTTTATGTGCTGCTTCGCTTGCCTTAGTTTATCACTACCAGAATGACTATTAATGAAATTTTTATATAAAAGATTTTTTTAGTCCTCAAAGTCACACCTGAACTATTGACATAAAATTTGGATCTACATGTGACCTAGTTAACATTTTAATACTGATTGGTAGAAAGTGCTATGTATATAGTAATTCATAAAACATGTGGAAAATTCATTCTACAGCTACACTGCCACAGAATCTCTTGCTTTTATCTGAGTTCTTCCATAAAACCGTATAATACTAATTGTAAAGGGCAATGATTCAAGATCATTCTTGTTAAAAACTTCCACTTTTTGTTCTACAGATATCAGAAAATATAAGAAAAACTCCATCATCATAATGCAGAAATGAAAGAATGGTCATGTTTAGTAGATTATGACCCAGAGGAAAGAATGTGAAGAGCATGGTTGCAGAGAGAAATTTTTAGTGATGTATGTGAAACTGCCAAAATGAGAATTGCAGCTGAAGGAAGTGAGTCAGCAATCTAACTACAATAAATATCCAGGTTAAATAAACAATTACAGTCTGCCAGAGTTGGAAGAAGATCCGCACAGCCTGACAGGGTACCTGCAGTGTCTTCAGGTATAAATTCTGAATTTACTTCATGGATACCTTTCTTGTTATTTACTCAGACTGTAATTGTTGGTTTTTTTCACAATCTATAAGGCAAAGACTGTTCTTGGGGTATGAAGAGCTGTTGTTAGGTCCTTGCAAACAAGTTATGCATTTCAATTAATAGTGGAAGTTGTTTTAAAAATCTGAAAACTGGTGAGACTCAGAAGTGACCAAAAGAACAGTGTATGTTGTCAGTCAATCTGATTGGACAGGCAAGCAGGCTTATGAATNTGTTTGCAACATTTTAGGATAGGATCCCTATCAAATAATAGTATGTGGAAAAGGCCTTGAGTGAAAACTTAGCAGTTGGTCTAATAGAAGATTCTTTATCTCCTTGACTTCCTCTTCCTCTTCTAACTTCATTTGTTATAAAGTTGCTAAATAGCTCAAAGTAGTTTCAACACCATTAAAAGAGATGTCTAAAACCCCAAAAAGACCTGAGATAGATTTATAGAAGGACTAATGTTTTTACATTGTGGCTTGATCTCTTATCCCTTCCTTAGGCAAAACTCTGTGGGAAACCTCAAAATTTTCCGGACAGTGTACATACATATGAAACTGGTAGTATAGTAGGCAACTGTTCTGCTAGCATTCCCTAATTTTTATTTAACTCCCCCAAAATATCTTTGTGATTTAAAAAGATCAATTGCTCCTAGTGGACAATTATGTGAAAGTATGTGACAGAGAGTATTTATTTTGTTGTCCTCAGAATACATGAAAAGCAGCAAACCAGCTACTATCTGTTCTCTCACCACTGCGTGTTGTTGCTTGGGATTAGCTAAGGCATGTGATGTATCTGGTGGGATTGCTATATAACAAATGTATGAGTGAGGTGTGGCACAATTACAATGGAGAGTAGACTTCAATAATTTAGGAGTATGGGGGTTTTGTGGGGATTTTTTTGTTGTTGTTGAGGGGGGTGTGTTTGGTTTTTTGGGAGGTTTTTTTGTTTTTTCTTTAATTTTATTTCCTCATAGCATATCTTAGTGTGTTTGTACTGTGTACGATTTTGGAGACTCTGTCTTCAAAACTGAGAAGTATTTGTCTTCAAATACAGGGAAGAACCATTGCCAGATTCTAGAAAGGAATAGCAGAGGAAACATTTAAATTTCAAGACTTTGTCACGATGTAATTCAAAATGCAGAGTGACTTTGGACAGTATGGTCAGACTGCAGCTGCAAGAGCTCTAGATCAGATGGGAAGGAAATATTCCAGCTGATGTGATTTACAGCAGCAACACAAGCAGTCATATGCTTCCTGCAGTTTTCTCTTTTGTGAGGAAATGAAGACGACTAGATTGGTCTGTGTTTTAGAGGGAAAACAATGGGATTAATTTGGTCCCTATTATATTTGACTGATTTTTCAATTAGGAATGATGTGATATCAATGCAGTGAAGATGTTGACCCACTGGATTTGCAAGAGAGCTTCTGTTTAAAATTAGGTTTGTGGATGAACTGTGGCATTTTAATACTGTGTTTTGGTGCATTACAGTGGGCTCTGTCATTAGACAGCATTGGCATTTGTTTACCACTGAAAGAGAAAAGCTGTTAGGCAAGATGAAACTGCAGGGGAGAGCAGGTGTACCTCCCGAGCCCCTATGAATTAAATTCTTGTCGTATTAGATGAAAGCTTAATTACATTAAATTTCTCTTCTTTATCATAAGTAATTGCTAGAAGGAGCTATAGACTTAAAAAAGTGGAAGGAATATAGGAGAACTTCTGTGTAGAGTACAATATTTACACTTAACTTACTTCAGACACTGAAAAAATTTTGAAATCAGAGGTCAGTTCCTTTACACTTTAAGTGTGTAACTGTGCTTTTGTTATCTGTGAAGCAAAGCTGCATGCTATTTTTTGCTTTGTTGAACTTCAGAAGCCTTAGCAGAATAATACTTTTTTTTCTGTGCCGTATCAGTTAAGAGAGCAAATAACTATCTGCTAGATTGCATTTTTCAGCCTGTGGCTGCATATGCTGTTTTACTTGATTTGGTGTTCTCTAAGAATTCCTCTTTAAACTGACTTAATGATTTGTATTATTAAATTGTTCTCATTTCTAACTGTATATGAAACTAGTGAATGAGACTGGAATTCTAGATTTTTCTTGTTCTCATGTGATATACATGAGAAAAACAGCAATGAATAGAGCACGACTGTTGGAAAGGGTTCATTTTCCATGTAAAACATGTCTGAGAACACTGTTGGGTTTGCTTGAGAGGAAGTTCTAGTTTAACCATTCTAGCATCTTTGAGACTACTTCTTAAATGGGTGAACTCTGTTGATGCTCAGTAGCTGAGTGTAGGTGAAAGGGTCTTAGTCTTAGGAATTACTTCAATTCTTTATCAGGCTGGAATAGTTTAGGAGTGCCTTCACATGAATTTGCATCTGTTTTCAGAAAGCCATTCAAGCCTCCGAGAGGAATGATACAAGATACGGGAGACTTTGATTTGGTTTCCACTCTGCCAAAAGTATCTAATATAATTTTCTATAAGCTATATGTATTCTCTCTGAAGCCCTCTGCTGATACAGCAACACACAAGTATTTTGGATATAGTGCTGGAGCACAAGAAGACCGTTCTTGCCTTCGGTTATCCCTTCTGCTGATAAGAGTCATGGAGTAGATTGGAGCAAATCTCCTTTGACATCTGTGTGCCTTTTGAGGGCCTTAGGAACATTCCCCAAGAAGATTCATGATGCCCATGCTCTAGCAGAACCAGCTTATTTACAAGGCAACAAATTAACCAAAGGTTCCCATTGAGATATGCTGCTGATGTGAAGATGCTTTTTTGACTTTATCCTTAATTTTATATGCACACTGGAACACAGAAAACATGCCTGATAGGAGTAAGGAAAGGAGGCAAAAGGAAACAATGAATGCAAACACAGTAGTTATGAACTTAAATCCAGAAGAAAAAAGGCTTCAGTAATCCTCTGGTTACACAATATATTTAAAAGTATTGATCTAGTTAATAAAGCATTTTTTGATCATTATTTTTATAGTACAAAAAACCAAAGTAATGTACAGATCGGTACAGAAGCTGGAAGAATGAGTCTCCAGGAAAAGTATGTCCTGAATTGCAAATGGTTTTTAAACAAAATTATGCCTATTTACAAATGAAATAGTAAATTTTTAGGTAACCACCATGCGAAGTGGAATGGATACAAATTATCTCACAGTTGATCAAAAGGTAAATAGTGACATGTACTGCTGCATACTGAGTAAGTTGACAATAAAGAAATAGCTTTGATGATCTGCTCTGGTGGCTGAGGTTGGTGGAATCAGCAAAATGAGTCTGAAGCTAAGAGACGAGGAGTAAGGCAGAGAGATTTTTGGATGGCCCAACCTATCTCTCACTAACAGAAAGAGTGATTCAAGTGTTTTCCAATGATGATGGAGTTGGCAATGAGCAGAAGCATGGGCAAAACTAAGAGGAACGATCTGCATGACTATAATCAGATAGGCCAGTCTGGTCTGGTTCTGCAGCGTGAGGGATGGATTCCTTGCTGGGGCTTGTTCTGCTGCCCCTGTGCCAGTGGATGTACCCCTGAGGGAGACGTGCTACTGGTACCTGCCTGTCTTCTGTGGCTGGGCTGGGGTAGCGGCTCGTACAGCGGGGAGGGAATGGTCAGGGGATTGGTGAGGGAAGTGCTTCCAGCCCAGCTGGAGGGGAAAGCAACAGGCCAGAGTAGTTCCTCAGTGCTATAGTCAGCAGAAGGATTTTGATTAATCTGGGTAAAAACTGATGGCCAGGAAAGAGTAATTAAAATGTTTTTATGCAAATATAATGAGCTGGAGCAGCAAAATTTAGGATGTACTGGAACAGGCTCCCCCGGGAAGTGGTGGATTCACCATCCCTGAAAGTATTCCAAAAATGAGTGGATGTGGCACCTTGTGATATGCTCTAGTGGGCACGGTATTAGTGCAGAGGTTGGACTTGATGATCTTGGAGGTTTTTCCAACCTTTATGTTTCTATGTTAGATGGATTACAAGAACATAGTGGTAGAACAGGTGTGAAAGGGGATGTGGTAATCACAAAAGGTAGAATTGCATATTAATTTATGAAGCAGATGAAAGAAATAGCGTTAGTGTAGCTATATTGTTTGAATCAAAAGCACTTCAAAATCAGATAATGATAGAAAAATTCTATTAGTTTTATGAGTCTTTAGGATATTGTAGGGTTGAATTTTCTCACTAAAAGGGATCTTTCTAAAGAATTTTGTGTTTTAACAGTTTGTACGTGATTAAAGGTTTCAGGTACTACCAGGAGTTGTGACCATATGGGTGGGCAGCCCTACAAATGGAAGTATTTAACTTTTTCAGAATAGCTTGGAGAACAAATGCTAATAGTACTAGTTATTTCTGCTGGTAGTAGCTGGGGGTTTTTTCACTTCATCAATAAGGTTTCATTTAAATAATGAAGATATTCTAGATGAACTGATTGAAGAATGTATGGTGTGTGATTCAAATAAAATTAAATTACAAGAGAAAAAAGAAATCTGTATATAACTGAGGATTTCAAAGCTTGATACTGTACGGACATGAATGATTAAATCAATCTACCAGAGAAATTCAGAAACTTAAATGTGGAGAAAGTCTGGAACTTTCTTATTCAAAAGTATGAACACTATCCGGCATTAATATCCAGAATAAAAAAGGAAACATTGTAGAAATAATCTTAACTGGATGAATAGCCACATAATTAAAAATAAATTAACAGAATCTAAAAAGGTTGCAGAAGGGACTGACAGGCGGAGAAATCTGTGCAAAAGAGTTAAAGAAGGGTAGGAATAAGGTGAATTAAACAAAGTCAAGTGGAGCTAGACCTTGCAGTGGATGTTAAACATGATAAAATTACTCAGCCTTAAGTAAGCAGTTTCAGAAACAAACCACTAAGAACAACACGGAGTCGCTGCTCAGAGATTGAATGTATGACACTAAAAATAATAAAATGTTTTATTATGTCTTGTTAGAAACACTGCTGCTTATTCTGATTGTAGTGGGCAGTGGAGGTTGCTTAGTAGGAGTAAGTCCACAGGTTTTACAATAAAAATAATTGCAACTGAGATACAAGCAAAACAAGAGCACTTTGATGCAGTGAAGGAGGTTGATCAACAGTTCCCTGATCAGAAAGAGACCAGCTCGTATCTGCCACATGGCAGCAAATACACACTGATCAGGGAGAAGAAAAAATGATCCAAGTGGTTATAGGTGCTTTAGTCCTACCTTGAGGCTTAAGAACAACTTTTGAAGGGAATTCTTTCTGTACCTACAAATGTTTGACTGACTCTGGCTTTGTTTATGGGTGTTGGATGGTCACAGGACTGCTGGTGTTGGCAGTGTGCTGCAGGCAGTGCACACACCCTCACCAGGGACCAAGAGTTCTTAGCCCAAATATCAGAGAGCAAGTCACATTTTGTGACCTATGGTCTTCCCCACCATTTGAACCTGACTATTGGACTGAGGTTTGAGAAGTTCTGCCCAGAATTGAGATGAGGAGGTGGTGGACATTTTTACAACACAAGTAATTGCAGTATTAAAATTAGTGCTTAGAGTGCTTATACTCTATAAAGATGCTGAAAAAGGGCTGTGCAATGAATAATAAGCTTAAGCAATGCTGATAAATTAAAGTAAAATCTGGCTTTAGAAGTTGCTCAGAGAAGCTTGTTAATCTTTAAGTTTTTGCAAAATTAAGTATCAAGTTATTGGTAGTGCCTGGCATCCTTTGTAGGAATGTAATTCAGATACACTCTTGAAAAGACCTCATATCATTAGAGGAGTGATTGTGTCATCTTCCTTAGAATTATTCCATACCACTGGTGTTTCTTGGCAGACTGACATGTGTTCACTTGACATTGCTGTAACCCCTGGGAAATAAAGCAAGTCCTACCTTTCTGTGAATAATTCATTAGTGAGCCATCACACCGAAGCATTCCACAGAAGTATTCCCTTCTTTTGAGGAAGGAGGGGAAGGATACCAAAGCTACTTACTTTTTTTTTCTTTTATTTTTCCAATGCTGTCTTGCAGTCTTAATGCTTCATAAATACTCTTCCATACAAGTTTCTCTCCCAGCATAGAACTAACTCTCAGCTCTGATCTTTTGGTTTGTAAATTAACCCTTGTTATTTTTCCGAAGGGTTCTGGAGCAGAGCAGTGGAAGCTGCTGATGCAGTGTAGTCTTACCGAGAGTGCTGGATTGTCTGACACTGGACAACAATGGCAGTAAAATTAAACTTTCTCTCAGAAATCCAGCTAAGAAGCATGGCTGACTGTTTAGTTAAATGTGACTTCCTTTGCTAGCAGTGAGCATGCAGGACATGTATTACAGATGCAGAAGAACCAGGGAAAGGTAGTCTTTCATATTTGACCAGAGAATGGAGGGTTTAGCATTCACAGGCATGTTTGAAGCAGTGGTGAAAATGTTTTCAGGGAGTTGGTTTGTCTTATTTTTGAAGTGTAAAAAGCCTGTCTCTTCCCTTAACATGGATAAATGTTCCTATTTCTAAGTTGAAGCAGAAGAGCATGTATGGCTCTTTTTTTTTTTTCTTTTTGTGTCTTGTTTGAAGGCTCTGCCAATGACTTTTTTTCCTAAAATTGTATCAACAGTAGATGTTTGCTTTATTCTTTTTTGACTTAATGTATTTTTTTAATGTCTGCTAGAGAAGCTTGACTCTCAGTTTAAAGCATATTCTTGATAACAGACAGGCAAGGGCTGGATGAGCCTTTCTTTTATTCTTATGTGCAATGTCTTGTGTATTTGAAGGGCTCTTTAGTGATCCCTTCCTCTAAGAAGCTCAAATAATTCCTGGTCTTTTATTAATCTGTCAGAGCAGGGGTTGCTTCTGAATTTATCTTGGTATTTCTGTCTGAAACAGCTGTGCAGCCTATGCTTCAAATTGCCAGCATTAAATCAACATAGTTTTCCTCCTCATTCTTCATCAATTTGTCACATAGATAAGCCCACTACCTGCGCTACCAGTCTTCCATTATCCACTGTTCTTGCTGGTTTCTTCCGTATACTTCCATCAACACCCACAAAGGCTTTTTACCCTCAGATATATTCTGTCTTTCTCTTTAGGCTTTTTAACTACACCAAGACTATGTCTGCAGATAGCTAATGACTCTAAAAATTGAGCATGACATATGACTTATTTTGCCAGTGATATAGCTAGGTGGTTTGGACTTTAATATCTTGAGATCACATAAAGGAAATTAAAAAATTATAAATCAGATAAAAAGTAAGAAAGAAGAAAAATGCATCTTGATGATTTTTCTTATTTATGGAAGCTCTGACATCCAAATTTCTTTTCTAATTTACAAAACAGTACACACTGAAAATGTATACATTTGAGGAATATAAATGAATACACCATATTCTCCATTATGCACTGTGCAGAAAGTGTCCTTCATGATCAGATTTTTACCACATGAAATTTAATCTTAATTCAGACTCTTCTATTTTTTCATATATTCACCTGTCTTTAAATGTGCTTCAGTGACATCTGTATATATAACCTCCATATAACACCAGAAGGTGTGATTATTTGCATTGTAAAAGAGTAAAGCATTTCCAATGCCAGTGTTATAATGAATACTGTATTTAAAAGATCATGCCTCATTTTTCTATGTGCTGTGTCGGCAGCAGTGTTGTAGTCTGTCCTGATATTTCACTGTTTAAATTAGACAGCTAAGGAAGGAAGAAGGAAAACAGCAGATATAGATTAAGTGACCTGTTCCAGATCACAAAACACAGCTTTGACAGCATGAAAAGTAGATTCCTAGCTCAACCTACTAAATCAGGAGTCATCAGAAATGAAGTCCTGATTTTTAGGAAGAGGTGAGAAGTGTGGAATTGGCTTGAATTTTATTTGTATCCTTTCTGTGCCTCTCTACAGAAATAAATGTAACTACATATAGTGGCTGTTGAAAACTTCTTTGAATTGGTTTTCAGAAACTGCTGCTTCCAATTGTCATTTAAGAATGTTTTTCTAAAATGGAAAAAATGAAAACTAAATTTTTTGCATAGGAAGAAACACATTTCAAAGACTTGCTGCTTTTTCTTCGATTAGAGCACAAGTACAAGTTGAAAAGGGGCATACATTTTTCAGTGTGTAACCACCATGTATGGACATACTGGATGCCTAAAAAAGAACTGCTCAACTTTTTTTACAAGGAACAGACTTATTTGCAAAGGAAAAGATTAGCAATATATTCAAAACACTTGAAGAAAAAAATAATTCAGAATAAACCAAATGGATACTCCTCTAAAATGTAATTGTGCAAGGTGCTTTCAAATAAATACTTTAAAGGAGAAGTTTCCTATTTCAAATCAGACAGAAGCTGCTGTTTCCCTTTGCTTCCCTGTTGCTGCTGCAGGTGCCTGAGGCTTTTTCCTGTAGTGCAGCTGTGCTACACTGAAACAAATGGCACTTCCTGGGGACTACATCTTTAGTTACTGGTACGAGTCATCATAACATGCAATTATTTCAATAATGCTTTCAAATAGCTATATAAAAAATACATTGCCTTTTCCATAGGAAGGTCTCTTAGTTTAGAATTTGTGCATTAAAGCAGAGGTAAACTCAAGTGATTATTGCTGCATCGTAAAGCTTACAACCTGTTCTGCAGGGTAGAAATCAATAGGATAAAGAAAAAAGTTAAACAATGTTGAAGAATTGTAGCAGAATGATCCCTTTTCTTTCCTAGTATCCCCCAGTAAATACTAAAAGGGAATCACATATAAGTTGACTCGTGCAGCATATGTTCCTGGCTTCTCAGGGCCTCATCTGGGACATGCAGAATTTATCTGCCAAGGGCTTTGCAACTGTCAAGGCTGTTGCTCTCAAAAGGAGTGAAATCCTCGCCTAACTCTGAGGACTCATGTGTCAGGGGATGATGCTGTTGTGTCAAGGCATTGATATTTCCAGTAAAGGGGCAAGTAAATAGAGACTTAAAAGTTCTCCTGGGTGCTTGGAAACTAAGCCACACAATAGCCAACAGTATCTGGTCCTAGGCTTTTAATTTTTGTAGTTTTGTGCTTTTGATCATTAGCTTGTTCTGCCCTTAAATACAGTTTGGTGCTTGTCACATTTTTCATTTGAAAAGCTAAGCTTGTTGTCCTGGACCCAGGAAGTGGTGGTATCTGTAATGTGGACAGGAGAATAGCAGCACTTCAAACACCAGCGTGGTTTTCAAACAGACCTGTATACTCATGAAGTGTTAGAATTTAAGATCTTGGCAGTGACAGCCATGAGTGCTTTGTTTAATGCCAGGCTTCTGGAAGATCCTTTCCTAGCCAATGTTGTTTACTGGTCTCTGCCTTAATGAGAAAGGAGTCACAGGTCTTATGTTGGAATTACTCCCTCTCCAGCTGGAAACACTGTGTTGTATATAGTCTTTGTTGTATTTATTGCAGAGCATGTGGTACCAGTCTGAGTATACCAAGAGCACAGACTTGTATTACTTTGTTTTCATGATTCATCATTTGCCCAATGATGTATATTCAAATCTTTCTGAAATCTTATTTTTGCAACAGAATGTCAGCCTCATCTTGCATTCTGTGCTATTTATTTTTTCATCAGAGCTATTAAAATTCATAATAAGTCTTTTGGTACCCTGTCTCCTTGTTAGCCAGTTTATTTGGGAACAATTATGGTTATCTCCTAGATATTTTCATCATGTTTTTTGGAACATAGCATTTGGCTCTATACTATTTGAGAACATCAGTAATTGAAATCTGAACCGTGTGGCACTTTGATAGAAAGTACGTTCTGGTTTTGTTTTCTGCTTGGGAAGGAATTGGGTTTCAGCTTGAATGGTCATGGTTCTCTCTCTGTGTTTTGTTTCTGGTAGGTTGTTCTACAAGCCTGCAGAGTAATGTTTCGGGATAAAAGCCTCCTGAATACATCCTAAATATGTTGACATGTATTTATTCTAGAGATATGTAGATTTGCCAGTTAGAATATTTGTGCTTTAGAGGATTCTAATTTCTTTATAGTTTGGATAGGATTTTTGAGTGTCAGAAAAGAAATGTCTGTCTGTATCTTCAACTGATTCTTTGCATTAGTTGTAAGGAAATTATCCTTGTAAAGGTGTCTGGGAAAAAAAGTCACCTTTGATTCTTTAGTAGCTTGAAGGCATTACTTTAATTCAACAGTTCTTCATATATGAATGCAAATACAAAGACTGAAGATCAATATGTTTGGGAAAGGTAAGAGCTTCTAGAAAGGGGTCAGTGGACAGTTATTCAAATTCAGCATAATTGAGACTTGAGATGCAAACAACTGCTTTTAATTTTGATAGCTGTACCTAATTTTCTTCTGATAATTTGTGTAATTTCAAAAATGTGATTTTAAAGATGAAGCTTTCTATGGAGCTGTCAAAATTAAATAGTTCACATTTCTGAAATAATTAAATTGCGTTTTCTTATACATAACTAGAGAGACTGAGGTGCTTTTCACATGCAGTGTTGCGTTTAGCACAAAAACAAATGCTAATGTGCCTATCAGTACAGGACCAAACTTTATCTGAGATCTGGGGTGTTGCCATGGCAATTCCAATTGTTGGAAAAAAATTCTCTTTTGTGCTTCATTCTGACATTATATTGTAAAAGTATGATTATGAAGAAACATGCAACCCAAAAGGGGGGGGAAGATCGCTTTTTGAAGATGTAAAACATACTTTCTATCGCATTTACTTTTTCTGAAACACTGAGTGTGTGCCCAGATTGTTATGAGCTGTATTTTTTTGCAGATTCAGATACATTATTTCTCAAGCTGCCATAATAATACTCAATGTTATTTCTCCCAAATGTAATAATCAACATAATAAGGAACTCAGAGACATATATCCCATTTCCTATGCAAAATATCAATTTCTAGTATATTATACTGCTGATGTGGACCTTTTGCTTTTAACAATACTGCCTATGTTAGTTGAAGCATATCTAAAATACAGATCTTTCTTATGTTATTTATATATATCAGCTATATAATCTATTCAGAATAGAGTAAATCTTAATAGCCAATAGACCAGTCATTCCTGTTTAGTTAAAAAATTGTTTTTCTACAAGTACATATTACTGTGAGAAAATTGATACGGTTATTACCTGTTCCTTGCTAAATCAATATCCAACAAGCATTAAATAAATAAATAACAACACACCCCC
>VWZG01006761.1:750524-806163 GCA_013396735.1 Grallaria varia | reverse complement strand
CCCCCCCGCAAAAAAAGGCAAAACAACAAAACCACACAATACTTCCAAAAGTGAAACAAATGAAGGGTTACAGTTAAAATGTGGTTTGCATTGCAATTCATGCCAAAGTTTATGCATTCTCTTATGTACCAAATGTGTAAAATAGGAAGTATTTCCAGAAGAGAACTAATTCTTTCAGTGCTGCATTGCTGCTTTATAAATAAATCATTGTCCTTTCTCTATTGATCACTGGAACAATTCAGCTGAAGAATGCTGACTTAGTGCAGCCCTTCTCAGGATGGCTGAGATTGAGAGAAAGAGCTGGGTAAATGGGGCCCATTAGAAGGGAATAGGGGAAATCCCAGCCTGGTTAGAGATCAGGTTTGGTGCATAAAATCCAGCCCCTGATTTACTTTTACCTTCAAAAAAAACTTAACAAAGCAGCTGATTTCTATAAGGTTTTCTGTCTGCTTGTCTTTTCCATTGATCAGGGAAAATTAAACATAAGACAATACTAGTTGTAATTAATGGATGCTGAAAATCTCTGTATAATGTATTGTGATTTTTTTTTCCGAGCGCACACTCAGAAAGACCTTCCAAACTTAATCTAGTCTTTTAATGATGCCAATTATGATATTTATGTGTCAAGAAATAAGGCCTTAAGTCTTTCAGGAATATGTTTGAAGACTCTTAGAAATAGTTCTGCATTCCTGTGAGTTAAGGTGGAATCTGAATTTTATTTGGTTATCTCAAACATCACAGCTTGCCAATCTTGACAGTTTGATGATGTCTGATTTGCCAGAATTGCTGGTATCAGGCCCCAAGGCTTTTCTGGGAATAGGAGTAGCCTGTTACAGCAAGGAGATGAGAAATACTATCTGAGTTTGCATGTCTGACTGTTACGATCGGTGCTGGATCTCAGAGGCATCTACTTTTTAAAACATGACTTTCACTGAAGTCTGTGGTAGGCGTCCCTTGCAAGGCTGTACTCTCACAGTGTTGTTATGCAGAGCTTCCAGCTAGTTCTAGAACATAAAGGTCTTATTTTTCATAAAATAAGATTTACCAGTAGATGTAGAGCTCAGCTGATGGCATGTTATTCAGGGCTGTGGCGATGCACTGCTTTTTGGGCAAGTTGTCATCACATCGGGTTTTTTCTGTTTCTCATTAACTACAAATATTTCCAGGATGCAGGTCTGTAAAATGTAATTATTTATTCCACTGGGTGTATTGTCTCTAGTGCTGCAATCAGAGGCAGCACATGCTGCTGTATGTTCAACACGACTTGCAAAAGACTTACTGGACTCCAACAGAGGTGCAGAGCAGGGAGCAGAACAGTTCAATGTGAGGAGCTGTGTACTTGAAGGCACGAATTGATCTCAGTTGCCTCAGTTGTGCAGGGGGTGGCTGGGGGTTTCTGTGCCCCCTGTGCTGCCAGCAGGATGCAGCTGTGAGGCAGCCACGGACCCACCAGGATCAGCTCCCTGTTCCAGGTGCAGTTGACAGAAGAACGTCCCCCAGCTTGGGGAATAAACCTGGACCAAAAGAATATAGGGAGGAAATCTGGAGGTACAGAAAGCGACTGAACGTGTCGGTGTTGCTAACATGGCAGAAAGCACCTGGCACAGCTTTAGTTTCCATTGGACTGATAGCAGATAGGCTTTCCCTTTCCTTTGCCAGTGTCCAAGTATCAGTCCATTCATGCCTTCTACTGGTATGCTAAAAGGCCTATAATTAACATGAACATAATAAACTATGAAGTATTTTGTTAATAAGAAATAATGCAGTCTATTAAATAAACAAAAAAACCCGTGTCGTTTGTTATTACTCCCGTTTGACCATCTCCCTCTTCGAGCTGGAGCGGAGCCTGACGGCTGGCCACTAGATGCCACTGTTGTATAAGGACGTGTTGGGCATAATGGCTTAGACAATAACTACTTGGAGAACGTGTATGTGTATAATTAGGAGTCATCAATGTCTTTCTTTTATAATAAAGTAAGTTTACTATATCTAATTAGATATTTCTTATGAGATGGATTTCATTCTAATTGGGTAAAGCTATGCTAGTGGTTTAAAATATAGCAAAGCATGTATTTATATTCACTTTCTCAGTTTCCATATTTTTTAGCCCTTGCAATAAATGGATCTGATTTCATCTTTTAAATCGATGTTCTCTCAAACTGGTATGACATAAATGATTGTTCTGTCATTGTGATTTTACTGCTATTGTTTTCAGCATATGAGATTTTTTAGTGATATTTCTCTTAATCTCATTCTGTCTTTTCCTATCCTCCTGATTGTGATCTTGAATCTGCATGTTCTTTCCATCCAAACTGAAGTAATCTATTTAAAGAGCCAACAATTTGCCACCATGGATGACTCTAGCTTGACCATGACAGCGCAGGCTTTCCAGCAGCAGTGACCTCAGTAATCTGCAGCTAATGAGATAGAGCTCCAAAATGTCCATTGTGCAAGGGGTTTCTTTAAAAGCTCATATTTCCTGTAACTGAGTTTTCCCAATTGAAAATCTAGATTTTTTCAGATGTCAGACTATATTCAGCCAAGATGATATTCAAATTCAGTGCTTTTCTGTAGGGAAAATAAATGCCTTTAAGCTTCTGAATGAGTTCAGAGGGCACTGGTTTATCAGTGTCACACCTGGCATGGGCAAGGCTTACACCCCTTCCCAAAGCAATTTCATTAGTGCCTGAATTTGCTTCACTAAGTGAGTTCTGGATTCTTCTACCAAAATGCTTTGCTAATGGAAGTACTATGCTCATTTTCCGGTTCTTTCAGGTCTGTGGGAGTTTTAATACAAGTGGTCCTCAGATCAAATCTGGTAGTGGAGGCTGGAACACTGACCACTTCCACCTTGTGAGTGTTCCCATCAGGCCATTCCTGCCTCTGTCAGACATATTAGCCATTCCTAACTGTGTTTCCCAGTTATGACGAGAACTTGTCTATTCAATCCAGGTGGCATCTTTTAAATTACTTTAAATTATCTTCTGAAAAAAAAGCTACTCCTGCAACAAAGCAATGTTGAAGTAATTTTAGAGTAATTTTCAAATTGTGGTTTATAACTGCATTACACCTCAGAAATAGCTTGTCTATCTATCACAGTGGGCACGGCTTTCTCTGCTATCCCCATGCCCTATACACAAAATTATGGATTATTATAAAAAAGTTGTGTCTCTGTCTTATTTATTGCAGTGTTGGTTCCTAAATAAATGATCTCAACAATGACTTCAGCTGGCTGAAAATGTGCTTGAAAATTATGTATTTCAGCAAAAGGTTTTCAATAAGCTCTATTTCTGAAGTTAAAGTATTTCAATTCCCAATGACCAAATTCATTAAAATATAAATTAGCCTAAAGAAACAGATGAATCACAATGGTATATTTGCATATCATCTATTTGGTGTGAATATAACAGTTTCTTCATGTAGACTAACAGCAACTGCAATCTTCACAACCACATCGTTGAATAAATGACTGTGGGGCAAATGAGAAAGCAAAGAGTAGAGGAACAAAAATTATTTCTGCTGAATGGGAAAGAATACTGCGGAATTAAAACCTCTGTTAAACCAGTTTCCTCCACTATGACATATCTTAGCCTAATCAATTAACATAGGAGGTTTATGACTGTCTCAGTATTCTTATAATAGACAAGGATTTAAAGAAATGTCATATTTCAATTGTATTTTCAGAATTGCAGATAATTAGTGATTATTGCAATGAGGGTGAATATCATCTAAGAAATAAAGGTTGAAGAGTGATCAGGCTGGATGGAATGAGAATGTCTTATCTTAGGGGAGTTAAATGATCCACATGCAGTCAGACCTTTGCATCTACAAAAGGCAGCAACAGAAATTTCTCATAAAGTTTGACCCATTGTTCTGTAAGTAATATATCTGAGACTCCAATACAGAGTATCTTGTCAATTCCTTTTAATAAATGAAGCTGTACTGATACAGCAGCTTGTCTAGTCCTCTGATCTGTACCAGTTCTCTATGCCTTCATGTGTATTTCTGTGAATTGCTGATGCACTTGGCCAGTGAGTTTTCTGTGACTTCAAAGCCAAGCCTTTCATTTTGCTGTGTATAAAACATGCCCAGAAGCTGGGTACTGAAGAAAATAAGTAGGGAGAAAAATATTGATTTTAGATGTTAGGATAATCTAAGAAAAATTGTTCAAAAAGAATAAGGAGGGGGGGGGAACCTTTTTTCTTGATTTTGTTTTTTTTTTTTCCTTTAGATTTCTCATTTGTTGCAAATATTTCCCAGAAGATTCTTTTGTAGCAAAGCAATTAGATCCATATAAATGCAAAAAATACTGCAGATACTGCATTTGCAACATCCAGAAGTTGCTGTGGCATTGGAGGATATATTCTTAAGAGACACTATTCTACATCTCTTCAGTTATCCAGGGGAGGGGAAAGGATGAAGAACAGATTGGTTACTCTTCAAAAATGGTGAGCATCAGGCTCGTTGTTGCCTTTTTGAAAAGGCTTATGATTGACATCAGAGGGCACAAACTTGATTAGCTCTAATGTAATTTGTTAGCTTTGGTGATGCAACTCCGCGTGTCATGGTGCATTGCTCTGACGATGTAATGTTAGGAGGACAGTTAAAAGAGCCAGCCAGTCCCTGATTTATATCCTTTTTAGGAGTGACTAAGACATTTTGAATCCTATATGTCAATAGACCGTTATACTTCTAAATCACCTAGAATATTTCTGAAAAAATACAATGTTTAATACAGTCCCATCTTTCTAAACAGCTTCATGGCCATCCCAGCATTTCCAGATAAATTTGGAGACAAATAAAAAATGAGAAACTGCTGAGCTCAGCTTCAAACTGAGAAAGAAAAAATCACAAGATGTGAAAAAAATTTTACTGTATTATTATATCCCATAAGTTCTTCTGTCACATGAGAACCTGAAGGATGTAAGTAACCTAAGTTTGACTATTGCTGCTCTGTAGGAAAATGGTTCAATAACTCATTGACCTCCAATTGCCTAAACTTGTCTAAAATATCTTCCTCCTTTTACTTGATATGGTCAAATTTTTCATAAGTGGAAAAAAATTTTAATATTCAACTTGGTAGCATTTGAAATAGGCCTGAAATAGATAATTTATAGAGAGTTTTATAAACTTCATTTTTATGGAGCCTAGGGAAGCGGGGAAAGAAGTATTGCAGATGAGTAATTTTTAAGGAATTGGGAAGAAGAGACACCATTATGTAAAGGAATGTTTAGTATCAAAGCATATAAATAGCTTTAGCTGACAGCAGAACAATTACTTCAAAATTTCACATATCATTCTCAAATTTTAATAGGAAAAGAAGCTAGAAAAAGGAAGGTAGATAAGAAAGGCTGGTGTAATTGTGGGGTTTAAGAATTTTTCAAATATGCTCAATTTTGATTTCAATGTTTTAAATCCTGATTTGCTCTAATAAAAGCTAGGTGCCAATGAGTGCTGATAAGTCCGTACTGAAGTTAAAGGAATAGTTAAAAATGTCCATGAATATTAATTTAAATTCAGAAATTAACTCTAAATTGATCATGCCTATAACACCTTGTGAATTTGCTCTCTATGAGCATACAAGCACTTGAAATTAACTTTCATGAATATCTGCAAAAGCAAATTTTCAATTAAATATTTCAGATACTTGCAGAAAATAAATTTTTAGTGATATGTTTAATTGTGAGATTTGGATTTCACACCATGCTGCCTGATACTTGTGATCTGTTTTGTGGGACTGCATATCTGAAGGCCCTCAGGAAGATTTTGGCTGGACGGAACACTCTGGAGAGCCTTTAGCCTGTGAATTGTAGGATTCATCAAGAAGAAACAAAGTACAAGATACAAGAAAATAAGAAACTGTGCAGATTTCAAATTTCCATTTGAGGAATTTTAGGGGGGGTTTTTTGTAAATATTGAAGATTGTACTTCAGCATGAAGTGAATCTTAGGAGCTGGTTTCTCCTCATTTGTGCTGTCAGGAGATGACCGCTGGCAAGTGACTATGTCCAAGCAGAATAATTTTAAGAAAGTGGTTGGGTTTTTTTTAACTGTTGAAGACAAGAATCATGATAGAATGCAATGGCTGATAGCTTGGGGTAGCTTAGAAAAAGTGATATACATGCAATGACTGTCACTGGAGCTCCAAAATGGGATGTGTGGTTTCAATTAGAAGCTGAACTTCATGTAAGAAATCCTAGATCTAATAAGATGTTTGTATAAAACTGTTCTCATGGTATATCCAGTGTAAGCATAATCTTGAGCCTGTTGTGACTTGCAGGAAGAACTGAAACCAAAAAGTGTATTCTTTCTAAGAAATATGCTATAAATGACAGTTTGCCAATATTCCATATCAGGAGAAGAAACCAACATCAGCAGGCGAGTTGGGAGGATGGGATGTGGCCTGCTTGGCACACGTACATTTGCATTCCTAGAAACAGGGAGAAGAAGGAAGGATGCTTGGCCCCTCCATGGACCCAGTGGAATCAGTTCTGGCCTGAGCTGCAGACCATGGGGAGGCTGAGAGGAGAAGCCACTGGCGGAGCTGCCCACAGGACCCCGTGGGCTGGCCCAGAGAAGGTGAGCTCATCCACCTTGAGCGAGGGAAATTGGCTGGTCAGGGTGAACAGCCTGAGCAAGGTTTGGACTGTATTTGGCAGCCCACTGTGCTGCTGATCTTGCAGGGACGAGGAGAGGTCCTTATCGATAACTGCAGTGTAGAAATGTGCTTTTTAATTTTAGTTTTTATTTTGTGAGTTTATCCAATCTTGTGTGCAAGAGTCTAACCACTTATTTTGGAGGATTAATTGTGTCCTGATTTCATCTTTGACCAATGAAAGGCCCTTCCCCTATGGCTAATTCAGGGCACTTTCTTGCTGATGGAGCAGAGAACTGTGCACGGTGACACACAGATATTCCTCCAGAGCAGAGAAGTGGTTTCCCACCTAGTTCCTGGAATCAGTTTGTGGGCAGGTAATGGCAGTGCTGGGTCAGTCTCCCTAAGCAGGCACAGCTGGTCTCTAACAAGCAGCAGGTGAGGGGAATTGCTTATGATGCATAAGGTGCCATAAGAGGGTTGTACAACTCCAAAGAAATTGAATCTGGTTTCTAAAACTGAGACAACTAAATTATTTAGCATGAAGAGTCTTTGTTTGCAAAGGTGCTGAGTACCTTGAATCCCATGTTCTAATATTCTGCAAGCTAAAATACTGTTTATTGTAAGAAATTAATGAGTAATTTAAAGCTAGAGACTATTTGAGGAGTTTTCCAAGTGATTTGTAGATTATTTAAAACAGGAAAAGAAAGGCAAATAAATGATTTTGTTACATATTGCTTCTTCATCTCTAGTTTGGATAGTGAGGGAATCCAGCCTGAATGCCTAGAAGGCATACATGCCAAGGATTGGATTTCCTATATAAAAGCTATACAATGTGATAGCACAGTTGTACTGCATATTCTGTTTTGATGTGTAACCTTTTAAATAAATTGGAATACTCTTTGTGCCTATACTGGCACACACACAGAGATCATAAACAATAATTTTGTAAAGGTCACTTCCTCACTAAGCGCTTGAGCTCATGGCAAGAGCAGCATAGGGCTATTCAAGGACCTTTATGCTTCTAGTTTTTGGTGTCTGTTAATATTTTTGCAGCTTTAAAACTCTGTTTAACATAAAGGCTCTGTAGTCTTTCATGCCATGGGTCTGCCTGTGTAGCCCTGTGCCATGGGGCCCTGGGCTGCCCTCCTGTGCTGCAGGGCTGGCAGCGAGTGCCCGCACTGGCTGCGGGGCCGGGGGGTTACTCGAGGAGGCAGCACGATGCAGAATGCCCAAGGCTGGCACCTTTACTCCTGCTGTGAATGAGGGGGAGCACAGCAAGATCCAAACTATGGAGGCTGCTGACCTTTTGTGTCAGTAGCATCTCAAAACAACCAGGTATCAAGAATCTGGGCAATACATGTGTGCAACAGTGGCTGAGGGACCTGCACAAGGCGAGAGGTACCAGATGCTTGCCAAGCTCAGTCCAGCTGCATAGCACATTGCTCAGATTTTCCTACTGCAGCCTTCCAAGGTGCTAATGAAGTTGTTGGCTGAATCATTTTATTTTGGTCCAGCGGAAAACTTGTTCTCTTGCTCTTTTATGTCTCAGGCAAAATACTTTGTCTCAGAGGAAATTTTTGGAAGCGCACAGTCCATCCAACCAATGTTAAAACCACATGTATCTGCTGGTCTTTAGAAACAAAGGCACATTTTGTTACAAACTCCCTTTGCATTATGGGCTGTTCTTTCTTGTGACTGACAAGATAGCCTAAATCAATATCCTTTTATTTTCAGACCTCTATTACTTTGAAGAAATCCACATCTGTCTTGCTGACAGTGTAGGGGAAAGTTATTCACCACTGTAGTGGCATTAGAGGACACCCTCAGCAAGGTAAGTGGAGTCTATCTGGTGTCATTACAATAGCCCCTATCCTGTGGATGTGTGTGGTATTTGGGGGACTCTGCCCCTGAGGAGAGTCAAGCAGGAGACTGAAATAGTGAGTTTTAACTCCTAGAAGACATTTTCTCTCCAATTCTGCCTGGTGGTGTAAAGCCACTGTGGCTCATAGGAAGAATAGGATGTTTGTAAGGATATTGGCAATACACAGAGGCGTCATAACTAGCGAACACCAGTGTGCCAGGAAAAAAAGGGTCCCTGATGTTGTCGATATGGCCTCTCTAGCAGGGGGAGGTTGGTGCTGTCTGCCACAGGAAGTGGCTCATCCATCTTCTCGTAGGGACATTCCCATGCCTGCTCTGCTGCAGGTGGAATTGCCCCCATCACAGAAACAGCACTGTGCAGAGCCGGGGCCAGAGCTGGGATGACAGCCCAGGTACCCCCAGCTTCAGCTGCTGATGTTTGTGCTGTTGTGGTGTTTATTCAATACCTAGGAATTTTATTGAAGATTGTTTCACTTCTGTCTCTGTGAAAAGTCCTCAAATGTATGACTCAAAGCTTTGATTTTCTCTTCTGTGGAAGACCCATGCCTAACACGTCTGTGATCTCAGGGAAGTTACATGAACTCAACAACAGAGATATGTCAGATATGAAAGTTTAAATTACCCATGTGTCTCTTATCCTGGAAAATCTCTTCACTATTTCTGTGGGCAAGATGGTAAAAATACGTATTTCCCAAATTTAAAGTACCAGTGAGAGTTTGTTGCTAGGCCCTGCTCCATGAGCATGGACAATCCCATTAATAGTTTGTCTATTTTATGAGAATCTTAATGACTCACCTAAATTTTAACACATTTACACGACGGAATTTTAAGGAAGGTCATAACATTATAGAAGTATGTATTTGTACTTGTTCTACGTCACTCCACACACTGTAACTGGTTTTTATCTCAAGCTGGTGCATTTTACTAATAATTTTACTCCTTTAGCTGCATTTGTCTGACCTTCCCTGCCTTTCCCTGTTTCCTGAATCAAAAAGAATTTTTGGTAAGATACTGCATAATTTTACCAGGAAAGGGATAGAACTTCAATCTCATAATAAGAAAGGATGTAATTTTCCTTGTGATTGATAAGCATAATTTGTAAATGAACCTGCTTTATGGAATGGTGAAAAATGGTTGGATCAGTTAAAAAATGAATTGTAGAGAAAATAGATTCCCATAGGAAAGAATATATATTTGTAAATGCAAAATACAAAATTATTTTTAGACATTAAATTAACAAATTAATTTGGCTGACATTACCTTCAATTTACATAGAAACCATCTTTCACATTTTCCATGGCGGCCATTTTCTATGTTCTGCTGTGACTGAGGGAAAAACAAAGCACATGAGTCCTTTAAGGCAAGAGGAAAACATCCTGAAAGTAATTTTAACTGATTCCAAGAGTTTTGCAGCAGGCAGAGATTCAGAGAATGACAGAGGCACACAGAGAGGGAGGCAGCAGTGCCAGAGAAACAGCTGGTGTCTGAAAAGCCCAGTTTGCCATTCCCATTAAAGCTCTGTGTGGAGGCTGGGGTGGAGCCGCTTGGTGATCAGGCCAGGCTCTAGCAAGGACACGGCTGTGGAGACGCTGATCTGAAACTCATGGCGTGTGAGGCCCCAAACAGCTGGCATCACGTACAGCAAAACCAGATCCTAACTCCATGCTGCCATGGAGAGCTGGAAACCCAGTTCCTTACTTGACCAGGTGGACTCATTGGGAATGGTTGCACTAAGGAAAGGTCTCTGGCGTGGACTTGTTTCAGTTTGGCTCACATGGTAGGTATTGCTCCTAGACTATGTGGACACATGTTAGCCCATCTCTCTACTTCTGGCTCTTCTATCACAAGACTGAAGCAAATTTTCAAATTTGTGGCCTTTTATTTCTCTAATTCTTTCAGAACGCCCTAAAGCTGAAGAGCCGGTGAAAGCCAAAGGTATGTATTTAAGGCACCCACCAGTGCCACAAATAAACCACAGCGAGGTTACATTATGTCGTAACTGTCCAGAACGTTTCTTGTGCAGGAGTACCTAGGTGAACATCTAGGTAGATGCAGCTATTTTGCACAGGCAGAGTCCAGTTCCCAAGCCCCACTGAACGTCTGGGAACAGCCACAGGCTAATGTAGCAACCAGGGATGGTGACTGTTTGATTTTTCTTCTTCCCTCTATATCCTTCCCCATCTTCTTGATGCGGAGACTGGGAAACACACATTTACTCTTCCTAGATCAAACTGTAACTAGTCCATAATGAGACATGCCAGTATCTTTCTCCCTACTCAGGCTCATAAAATACTGAGCAAGTTTTTCCAGGCTCAAAAACTCACTGAGTTGAGCCTTACATGGTGACATTATGTGGCCAAAAGCAAAGTGTAAATATACCTAAAATTCAGCACCTCAATTTAACTCCCTATTGTAGGGACATTTCAGACAGAGGATAGAGATTGATACATGAATCTAAAGCACGATGTATGGATAAAAAGTTTAATAAATATTTCTGATTTCTTCCACAAGCATTTTTTTAAAAAAACCCAACTTAAACAACTCTGCTATTGTGTTCTGACATTGTGGCTCAGTAGCAAACTATGTGAAATTGGCCATCCACATTAACTATGGCCAGGGGAAGGAAATGATAGTTTGAAGATATTAGGAAGAGAGAAGCAGAAAACTAGGTTGCCCATTCTCCTTTCTCTCATTTCTTGCACAGTTTGGCAGAGAGTTTGGGAAGGGGCTTTTCGTCTCTTCAGGGAGAGACATAAACTTGGACCACACATTCTCGAACACTGCCAGCTTGTCATTCAGCTCATGCATTCAAGATGTTGCATATTAATAGCACTCCCTGATGGCTGGTGGATAGGGTCTCTCCACCTATACGAAATAAGCCTCTTGGCACAAAAAAGTACAACAGAGGCCCATACAGGGGGAAAAAAACACAGTTGAGAACTGGTTTGGAGAAACTCTGCACAGATGCTCATGTGCAGATGCATATTTCAGATTTTTTTTTGCTGATTAGCATGCAGCAAACTCACCTGCTTTGCTGCCTAGAGGAGTCACAGCAGACATGGAGAAACACCTGCGTGAGTTCAGTTCTGTCTCCCTGTAAATATGATTTTTACAGCAACCTTTTCCAATTGCCCTACTGTGTAGCCACTGATACCCTTTTCAATCACCCTCTTGGACATGCCTAAGCTAGCAAACATAGAATTGTACTTTGGGGTGAAGTCAAAGCATGAACACTGCAAGGAGCTGCATGTTGAGAAGAGAAGGGAATGGGTGGATGGACTGGTTGCACCAAACCGTACTGTACAGGTGCATTGGGGGTGCACTGGGAATGCCCTGACCAGATAGATTCTGGCACGACTGAGATAGGAGAATGAGCTCCCAGGATCTGGGCAAGAATCCAGCATTTGTGATCTGCAAATGATCTGGCCCTTGGCACATATGTGGCTTTACCTGAGGTCTTGTTATGGGATCCAAGAAAATGAACCAGGCTGCTTCCCTCATCCCTTGCAGTGTGCTGGTTACACGTGTCTGCTCTTAGTTCTCACACTGAGCTCTACGGGCAGATCCTACGTATACATGGGGAATAAATTTCCTTTGTACCCTGCTCCCATTGTAGTTTACTCCAATGGCAGGAAGCACAGCTCGGTTCTAACCATGTGTTTTGTAAAAATGAGCCTCAGGAGGAGAAGGTGGAGAGAGGGTTGCTTATACATGTGTCAGTATCTGATGCAATCCTCAGCGTGAGCCACGTTTTTCTGAGTATTTCAGCATACACTGAAAATGACACATGAGCAGTCCAAGCTATTTTCAGAACTGACAGTTTTCCTTTTCACTCCAACAATTGCTCTTCAATACACTAGAGTATGCAAAGTGCTTCAATAAACTTTTAATTAGGAGTAGGAGTAACAGTGAAACTAGGGGGAAACTTGAGGCAAAATGAGAAATCCTACCTGTTTTGCAGGTTTTTTGTTAAATTTTTGAAAGAAACCACACACTGTGGCATTGGCTGGTTTCTGGCAAGGCTTTTCGGAAGGGATTCTTTTCAGGAGTGCTGAAACAGCCTAAGAAAGGGTGGTTGTGTGATGTTCTGACCCAACAGAAATCTGCTCTGGTGGGAGTCATGGGCTAAAGCAGTCTGGATATATTTTGATCTGAACTCTCAGGTACCTCTCTAAACCAAACTATTCAAAATGTTTGAGGTTTTTAAAAAGCTTAAAATCTTCTCAGATCCTTACAACAGAGAACAGATTACAAGCAGAAGTCTCCAGATAAATCTGAGATGGATTTTGCTGCAGTGGCTCTTTCGTACTGTTTGACTGAAGTCTGCTGACTGATACCAAGAATGCAAATATGCGGTGGAAGGGGTCTCAACTTTTTCTTAAGCTGTCCAAAGCAATTAGAAGTCTGAGGTGTGGTGCTATATTTCCTAGAAACTTAATTTCTTTCTATTACCCTCCTGACAGAAGTAACCAATCTCTTCGGAGCTTGCAAAGGAAGGTGCATCCCACAGAGCTAATGCTGTGTGCACTACTTTTAGAAATGTATGTTTAACAAAAGATGCATTCTGGATGCAATCCAAATATCATTACTATTGTTTAATTTCAACTACAGTCCTGCATCTGTTTAAGGTACTGTCAAAGATAATAATCTCACCAGACAGATACAAAATACAAAACTGAAATTATGTTGCTCAATTATTTTGTTTACTAGTGATGTTAAGCTACTGGTTTTGTCTGAATCATGCAGAAGAGCCATGATTTTTTACCTTTAAACTCCCCTGAAAATGCAGCCATTTAGCATCAGTACCTATTTCATTCCAGACTACGTTATGTGAATGAGTTTGATAGAAGTCACCATGGTGAGGAAAGGATAATGGAATTTTAGGTAAGAGTTCTTCATAATGAATTCATTCCTTACACCATGTTAACACCCACCCCTGGAATTAAGGACCTTTGTAACACAATGCAACAATTTACTAGACATCACAAAACACCAATTATAGAATTGGACTGAAATAGGCTGCCAAATCCTCTGTCCCTGATAAGAGAAGAGTAGGTATAGTCATGCCAGCACATTTTAACTCCTTCCCAAAAATTCGCTTGTGTCCTTTGTGTGCTTCCTTGGTGATACAGAAATAGATTGTCTGCCATGTTATGTATGACATGAAATATAAAATAAAATGAAATAAAGTAAAAAAGGAACGTTATGAATAGCTGTGAATATGAACTCCATTTGTATCATATTTATTTAAATAATTATAGCAGACTGTTAACTTTGAGAATCTCTTGATTTATGCAAGGAAAAATGAGAGAGAGCTGGCTTCTATTTTGTATATTTAGCTTGATAAAAGGAAGCCAGCCTGTATGAAAGAAGCATGCAACTGAAGTTCCTCTACTGAAATTCTATAGAAGCACAATTATATGTCAGTACTTTACAAAGAACTCTTAAATCCTTAGTCTGTATCTTGTCTGGTTTTGCTGGTAGCAGAGTACCAAACTGTAAGCAGAACTGAGCAGGATCTGACTTTCCATCACAGACAGTTAATAATTAAATCAAACATTATATTCAACAATAGAACATATGCATCAGCTTCTTTCAAATTGCATTTCCTTCCTGTTAGATCCATTAGTGTAAACCAGACTGCCTTTAGAAAACCCCTTATTGCTGCTGTCTTTCAGCACAGTTCCTGAAATGGATAATGTGGTGCATATTATGGGCAATTACACAGAACTCCCTAGTGACAGGGTTTTAGAGTTTCAGAATAAAACAGCTGGAACTACAGGGCTGTAAACTAATCAGAAAAAGAGACAATAGTAAGACATTTAATGCACATTGTTAGAACATGGACAAAGACTAGACGTGAAATACTACAAATCACTATACCTACTGTATTGCACACCATCTTTGCTGCAAAATCCTGTTTAACTCTTGAAAGACAAGGCAGTCTAAAGCCAAAGATTTTGCCATGAACAAATGCATGCATGGCTGTATAACCTGAGCTAATTTGAAACATTAAAGGAAGAAGCCTTGATCCGGAGCCCTGGTTTTCACTTAATGTCAGTAGAGTTTGAATCAAATCCAGAACTCTATTCAAAAATGATAATTTATTAATGAATGCATAATGAATACATACCCAGATATGCTAAGAAACTATGTCTCCATTTCTCTTTTACTGTTTCAATACACTCTGCAAATTTAACATTTGGGTTGCAAAAATTGCATTTGCTCTTGGATGTATCAAGACTACTGCCACAATACGTAGTGTTTGATCTTCCATCAGTTTAAATTGATGGCAAAGCTTCCATTAAGTTTAGTAATACAGCAGTGAATTTTTAGAAGAGCACATGCATTTAAAAGCACAATGAACATGATTACATGTGTAATCACAGTAATTGTGCACACAATTACTGGTTGGGTATCTAACTGCCTTTCAAAAATCAGTTGCTCTACTTGCATGTGTACTCACAGCAGTCGCTTGTGCAAATACAATGCAGCCCGGAGCATCCCTACCTCCCTGCTTGCCACTGAAATACTAGAGGAGGGCTGTGTCTGTGACAGTAGGTATGTGGGATAGAGAAGCACATGCTTATGCTGCAGTGATCTGAACAATAAATAAGAAAGCAAGAGAAATGGTTGCAATGTCTGTTTGGGAAAGTAAAAATGTGAAATTACTTGAACTAATTTTTCAAAAGGACAGAGACTGATTTTCACCAGCTCCTGTCTTGTGAGCCTTCTTATCAGCAGGGTCCAGCCAGGCATCAGCACATTAGTGTTCTGTAATGCTATGGTAAATTTATCAAATAATGTATCAAATAACAGCACCATACTAGAATAAAGCAAAAAAAAAAAAAAAACCAAAATTGAAACCAAACAAGATAGTACTGAGTAAGATTTTATAGCTTAAAAATTTCAGAAAGCAGTTAAAGTTCCAACATAGTGTGCAGTGATTTTCTTGCAGTGCAGAACCCAAGAACCAGCTGCTGTGGCTCGCTCTAGTTTAAAAGGTGACTCCTTTTGCTCAGAAGGTTGATTTCTATAGCTAAAGAGGTATAGAAAAGCACATCCTCCTTAGATAGTGATAAGACATACGGATCCATCCTTTTTGTCAGCAAAATGGTAGCAGGAGAAAATCTGACACAAACCATCTTATTCATTTGTCCCTCACAGTCCTGTCTTCCCTCTTCCCCTGGGCCGCAATGAATGTGGTTTGCTTTTCTGGTAACAGCTTTATGACCCCACAGCCAAGGGGATGAAGGGGCTGGACAGGCTGGACCTGGCTGCCTGGCATGTGCTTTTCCCAAGGGGTCTGTGCGGGGAAGGCTGGGCCATGAGTCAACATGAGGAAAAGCAGATGTCAGTTAACAGCCAGAAAACACCCTCTTCCAGGGGATGGGAGTAGTGGGGTTGTGTTAGGGTAAGAGGTAGCACAGCCTCTCCAGGAGCCACCTTTGCCATGCAGTGGCAGCCAAAGGCCCGCACTCCAAGGGACTGGGACAGGACATGATCTACTGGCTTGTGAGCACAGGCTCCCCGGCAGCCCTGACCCTGATGTGAATTACAGCTGTCTTCCCAAATGGAAGAATCCAAAAAATGACTATGAATGAAGAATGAACTTTTTCCAAGGCTGCCTGCCAATGGGGGAGGGCAGCTGGGCTGGGAGGCCTTCAGTGGACTACACCTTGTATGTTCACCAAGGGGGAAACCTTGTAAAATGTGCTGGGGCAGATGTAATGCCTACAAAACACACACGCTGTCTAAATCAGGTCTGTATATCAAATATTGTAATATTTGACAGTATCTGGGTCTCAACTTCCCATGTTTTAGAGGTGGAAATTTTCCCATATGAGGGATTTTAGTCCCATCAGGGTTTGGCAAGTTTGGTCCTGGGCTCTGGTATGCTGAGGAGATAAAAATGAGCAGTGTCTGTCAGGCAGACAGTGTTCAGAAGCTTGAAAAATGTTTGTTCTGCTACTGGAAAGCTTCAGCACCTTCTTCTCAATAGCATCAGCTTGTGGCTGAGCTCAAGGCTGGGGAGAATTTTCCTGTTTGCATGGCTGTGCTCCCTCCTTTCTCAGAGCCCATGGCTGCATCAACCTGACCTGTTTGCAAAACAACTTTATGTGAGTTATTCCAGATGCTGTGTCCAGTTGCCTCTCCACAAATAACTGTTAAATAATTTTTTAAAACTTTACTGTAGCACTTGATTCCCTTCTTGATTCTCTACAACCATCCAGCTGATTATTGCAGCAGATTTTGTTCTTAATTTCATTGCAGTAAATGAGAAGTAACCTCAGCAAAGTCCAATCAGAGGGAATTTCAGCTCTGTACCTTGCCTTGCATCTGCAGTCACGGGAGCTGTGGTTGTAGACTAAAGTCAGTACAGAGTGTTAGACACTGTCTCTTTTGTAATTAACATCAGAGAGCTGTATGAAGTCTTGAAGCTATGAAATCCTGCAAGTCCTGTAGGAAATGTTTCTTTATACAGATCTGAAGTGTTATTCAAAGGAATTCACCCTAAAAGATGGAGAACTGCTGGGACATGAAGAACAAAATGCTCTAAGACTGTATGTTGGAGAGAAGTTCCCTCAGAAGTGTTCATTTAGTCACCTTTGGTGACACATGCTGCCTTGCCTGCCATCCCTGCAAGTGTGGCCTCACTTTCACTGTTACTGCAACATGTGTCAAGTGAAATGAAAACAGAAATTTGGGAAAGGATATAATTAACCTACTTGTAAACATTAACCTTAAATATCTTCCTAATTATCTCACTAATTTAATTACTGCAAATCTCAAACTTGTTTGTTAAATATTTAATTCTGCAAATTGTTTTTTGTGGGGTGCTCTCTGTGAATGCAAGTTACTCTCTAAAAGTCGTTGTAAAATCAATGTTATATTCGCACTTCATTGAACAAACCCTGCTGTCAACAAGACTTTTAATGGAAATCACAAGCCCTGAGGCTAAGAGATATAGTGCCCTATTATTTTAAAATCTAATGAACACTTTGTGCAGAGAGTAGACCAGGATAAATTTCTTCCTGCACATCTGCAGGTTTGATTCCGTGGGAGTCTCGAGTTGAAAGTCCTGAGTTTCCTTGTTTCTTTGGTTGCAGAGCAGCTGTACAGTTGTTTCTTATCTATTCACCTCTTTATTACTTGAGTAACTCAGCAAAATTATGTCCTTGATCTTCAGCCCTTTTTATCAAGTCACTACTTTGTGCTAAAAGTAATGTAAAAGGTGTTTAGACGCCCCCGTTACAATGGCACCCAAAGCGGCTCTAATTATTCCTGAGACGAAGGTTTTGAATTTGGGGCTGTTTGATGAGAAGATGAAAGCTCCGTGTCCGTCCCCTCCTCGCCGGTGGGAAGGGGGCCGTGCTCGCGCTGCCTCCTGCACGCACACAGGAGACCCAGCCGAGCACTCTAAGGATGCCTCCAATGCTGAGCCTGGGAGAGGAAACAGCCAGCCTGTGGGAGCTGAGGGAAATCCTGGACAGAGCGGAAAGCTAAGCCAGGACAAGCTCTGAAGGCTGGAGGCTCCTGAATCCACTGTCCCATGAGAAGGCAGGGGCTCTCAGCTGTGCAGTGCCTCCCCTCCCTTCATTCCTCCCCAGGGACTTCAGCCAGCCCCGCACTTCAGGCTGTACCCACATGGCAGTTCTGCAGTGCTGTTTTCTTAGTTTTTGTTGTATATGTCTCCTTAGTTGAGGAAGAAGGTGACAGACTGTGAGTGACATTGTGTTTCTGCAGAAAAAGGTACAAAGGTGTGCTAAATCCAGGTGATGGCTCACAGCAGGCCTCTGACAGGAGCCATTTGATTAGTTTGGTGTCCATATACCTAACTATAGTCCCATACCTATTTGAGACTATATTACTACTTGTCATGAATTATCTAGAATGTCACCCTGATTGTCTATATTCATTACACACTTACACACACAATTTATACTGTTTAGTTCAATAAGAAACAAATTTCTATGAATTTGGCTGAATAAAGCTGTGTTTGTTCTTGTTAGTTATCTGAAGTCTCATTCTCTCTATGCATTATCTCAATTTCTGGGCATTTTTCCCCTTCATTTATTCCAAAAATTACTTCAGTACTAATGAATACTGAAAGACAGCCAAGACAGGCTGAACTTTTGGACAATTTATGCAAACACAACAGATGAGAATAGATTTACTATAAACATGCCAGGCACGAAAGACTGCTTTTTAAATACAGTGATACTGGAAAAGATTTATGGATATTTTCAACTGTTCATTAAAGAGAGAAATATTTTGAAACTATAGGCACTATTCTTTTATCCATTTTCGCCTTCCAGGCTGAGTTGCAAACCTTTGATGTTTTCTTCACCAAAAAATAAAAGTGGTTATGAATTTATTTCTCTGAAGCACTTTCATTTTTGTGTCAATTGACAGTTTTTATTACATTCCTGGCAGTCCAAATTATGCTGTTTGGAGAGCACCTAGAATCCATAGCTCTGAGTTTTCGGAAAATAGGGATGAAGTTCACTTAATGATGCTTTCTGGCCACTGTCTTTTTTCTTCTCCATTAGTAATAAAAGGTTAATAAAATCTTTGAATACTTTAACTGCCTGCTACGCCAACCAGCCAGTTAAAGGTTGTTCCTATCTAAATGACTGGAAGTCTCTCGAACTGAGAAAGTTAACATGCAGTAGCTAGTACTTGCTGGACCAGATTAATAAAAAGCAAAGTCTTAGACATGAAAATCATGTATAAATATGGTTCCTGTAGTTGACCAAGACATCAATTCTTACAGCCAGACAGGCATATACTGAACTGTGTAAACTCAGTCTGCTTCTATGCCCTAAAAAATCAATAGTAAGCCTTGCTTTCAACTTCAGTGCAACTGAGGTTGTTGGCAGTCAATGATTTTGTAAGATCTGTTCAAGATATTGGAATAGTTTCATGGAATTATCGGATTCTGTCTTTCTAAAATAGTGTTAAACTCATACAAGTAGTAGGGAATTTAAACATGAAAATATATGCTCTTGCATTACTTCTTAAAAATAGTGTATCTTGCCAAATCTCCTATCAAATCAAAACAGTGCACCAAAATGATAGCAGGAAGGACTGTGCAGTGTGTGAAAATCTAATCCTGCATACTCACTACGCTGACTATGCCCTCGTTTTTTGAAAAGATGGAGAAAGAACTGATTTGGGTGGAAAATATCCTTAAAAGGATATTCAAATCTGTAGCAGAATCATTTGAGCATTCTGAGAGCCTTCAAAATAAGGCAGGAAGCTTAATAAAGGCTTCATTTTGTTAAAATGGATAACAATTTTTACTGGACTTGCATTCCCAGCTTTTTTAAATTAAAGGGCCACAAACCAACACACATTTATGAATAGCATAATGAAGTTGGAGATAATGCAAATGTCTTCATAAATAAGAGAGTATAGCTTAAATCATTATTTTTAATGCCTCTTTTTTCCCCCCCATATGAACAGGTCTGTGCTGGTCTGCATTAATTAAATCTAGGTAGGATTCTAAGGCCAGATCATCATTACTTCTGTGTCGCTGATTTAAATCTGCAGTAAAACATTACTCCATTTAGTTTGGTGCTTTTGTGTCATATTTCATACACTAGTTGTCTCTTAATTAAATCCATGATGGCCCACCAACACAGACTATTAAAATAACTATACTTTGCACTTGACATATTTATGAGACAGATTCATAAGAGTATAGACTGATACTTGAACTACTCACTGAGAAATGCTAATAAGATTATGATGAAGGTAAGATTAGAACATTCATCTCCTTTTTGCTTCTCTCTCCTTTTTAGAAATTTATTTTTATAACTGCAATTCACTATTTCTATTCCAGGCTCTTTGATGTTGTTGTATATACCAACACCATTCTGCGTGGATTTATTGTGGCAATGAAAAGTGGGAAACTGCTAATTTATATCACTCCAGTAAAGTGCATAACTATTGTGTTCCTTGAAGTATGGACATTTGCAGACATCTGTAAAACTTTTGCATGGGATTGACATGTTCAAGATAATACCATTGGAACTGGGTGATGAAAAATATGGATTATCGTGAAGTGCCACATTGTTTTACCTTTATTGCCGTACTCCTTCAGAGCTCCTGTTGGTGTAGGGCTGGCTGAGTCTGCCCCTGTGTGAGGGAGGAGGCAGTGGTGCTGTGCCTGTGACCCCTCACTGCATGCTGTTGTGCCAGGCGGGACGTGGCTGTGGCCTCCCCGGCTCTGGCGCAGCACACTGGTGTGTCCTGGGCTGTGCAGTTTGTTCTGTGCGGTTCGACTGTCACTGCAGTGTTAGGAATTGCCTGGCCACGTGGCCTTGGTGGTTAAGAGGAATAGAAAAGCAAGAAAATCGGCAAGTCATGTGACTTAAGAGGTTGCTTGACATATGTGCTAAGATTTGATCATTTGTCTGTGTGGATATCTTGAAATGACCTTCTTAGCATCATTTACTGCCAGAGTGGCTGATACAATTTGTTTGATAATTTTCTTAATAATTTGGATGTTGAAAGCTCAAAGAACTCCATGTTTGAGAAGAATGTTGCTGGAAGTGAAAGAGCTGCTAAATGAAAATCATCAAGGATTTTTATCATTTTTCAGGACCTCTTCGGGATCCTTCCTCTCTCTATCTTTTTTCCCCATTCATATTCTTTCATTGAAGGGCTCCCACTCATTGCTCTGTCACGGGTGCAGGTGTGGGTACAGATGGAGCAAGTTCTAAATACATGCATCTTGAATGGTATTTATTTTACAAGTGGGGCATGTAGAAACCCCTAGCTACATGATGTTCAGATGTCACAGTGCTTCATCCTGGTATTCTCTGTGAAAGCAACAAAAGCATCAAATGTTGTGTTTTCATTTAGAAATAAATACAATATTCGAAAGTAAGAATAATAAAGATATATTAAATATTTCTTCCTCTACAGAAATAAACCAGCTACAGTTCAGGAAGCTTCACTAAACACATTAAGTCTAATAAAATCGCCTACACGTACTCCTGACACTGGTAGTAATTAAAATAACTTGTTTCAAAAAACTGGTCCTATACATGAATACTTATTGGCAATTATTTCTAAGTTCTTCAAACCAAAGATAAAGTAATTTGATTCACACACAATGTTCTTGTAAACACGGTTCATACTGGGTTTTATATGCAGCTTAGGACTGTTAATTGCCATTTTGAGCCTCACATGAAAATAGAGTTCAATATGTCGCTTTTTCTGAAGTATTGAGAAATGTTTGAGAAATGCTTGTCTTAGTCTAATCAACTGTGAATAATTTATTTCTGAGTCCTACTTTTCAGTATAAATGAATCTGACTTTTCTCAGAGCTTCTCAAGTCTAATCAACTTGTTACATTCATTTAATTAAGGAAACGAACTGTGAAGTGTGTGTACCAACAGGCTTTTTTGTTGTGTAAAAGTGGTATATTTTCATTGTGAATGTGATCGTGACTGTTTATACTGACAGGTAGCCTCTACTAAACAAATGAATTTTTTTTTTTCTACACGTATAGGTCAATATGAACAACATGTAAGCTGTTTTCTGAACTACCTCTCCCTTGGTAGACTCACCACCCAGTTTTCCAAGTTCACACAGCTGCAGCTTTCAGGCAATCTCATGTTTGGAAGGGTTACAAGTACACACATGCTTCAAAGGGAAGGAAGATGTAATAGAGGCGTGACATATAAGAGTGCGGATAAGAGACTAACTTTTTAGTCACAGTTAGCCTGAAAAAGATCATCACAGTAGAATGCTAAAACACTGGCACAAGCTTATGGTCAGGATCTGCACACCACAGAGTTACCCACAAAGGGGCGAGCTAAGGTGGTGAGTCAAAGTCCAGTCTGTGTTTCGCAGCCTGACGTATTTTGTTCTCATTTCTCTGAGAAATCAGCATCACAGGAAGAAGGTAGCTGGTAAAATAAAGGGTTCTTACATCACATAAAAAGACCCCGTATTTATTTGTTAATAAATGTTCAGAAGTCCATCATTCCTCCCATATTTATGTGATAGGAGGAACATTTTGTATTAAAAATACAGAGAGATACTGTGGGGATTGACACATTATTTCTTTGTTCTTGTGCTCAGACAAATTCTTCAGACTCGCCGAAAAAATTCTCAACCCTTGCCCAAAATACTGTTCAGTGCTTATGGGTTATAATATGAAAATCAGAAAAACTGTCCTTGGCAGGACATTTCTTTCCATTAGTTGGTTAAAATGGTTTATTGTTGCCTACAGCATTATTACTTTAAATGTATTTTTTAACAAAGAGCAGATGTGCCCACGTCTTGCACTGTTTTTCTTCATGTGGTTTCTGATAAATACTGAAGTGAAATCACTACCTTGGCAGATAGCCTCCTGTGGAATTTCAGAGCGGGAGAGGGGAAGGAGAGGGGCTTGTTGATATAGCTGGGGAACCTGCTGAGTGGGGAGTGGCAGTGGAGGGCGGCAGTGGCAGCACATGGGGAGTCGTGCAATGGCACTGCAGAGAGCTGGAGGCAAATAATGCAAACCTGCAAGCACCAAGTGCTCAGAGTAGGAAACCCCCACCCCCTCAAAATCTGGAATTATCTGGTAATGCTATATGTCTGCCCTGACAAAGCAAGAAGTGGCTTTTGGCATTTTTTCAGACTGACAGCTCTAAAGGTGTAGTTAGAAAATGGAAGTGGAGAGTAGCTGGTCCTAAAACACTAAACAAGGTTGCATCACCGTGAAGTATTATCTATCCATTGCTGTTGCAAAGAAAACTGAGAAGTCCAGGTCTTCAGTATGCATGTTCTATTCCTTTGTTTTCTTGTCCCATCCATGTTTGATGGGGGAGCTGAAATCTCACTACTATTTCCAAATTTGGGGGTCATTTCAAGCTAGAGTTATAGTATAAATACCTTTCCATCCCCCAGCACAATTTTTCTAAGGCATGTTGTCATCTAATGATAATGGGGTCTTTCATTAGTGAATCACAAGTCATTGGGCATGTGACCTTATGTTCAATAAATAGTTATTTAAGAGTCATAGGTTAATTAATTTTCATTGTTTCTGTTTTAATTCTAGACATGCTTATACTGTACAATTAGAGAAAACCACGGAGAACCATGAGTAAATGTTGCTCATACAAAACGTTTCTATTACCCTTTACTTTTAAAACCATTAAGAGATTATTAGGAGATATAAACATAGGAGGCCGTGGATCATATTTGCATGTTAATGAAATGCATGAATTATACATTATTTGCTATGGAGAGTACTAGAAACAATATTCCTCCTTTCTAATAGCTATAAAAGCTGGCGGTTTCCTGGAGCACACATCACATCCCCTCTGTAATACCTTCTAATAGAAAGAAAGAAATCCAGCTCTTCAAAGCAATCTCTCACTAAATGAAATAAATTTGTTTGTGTTGCTTTGCAACACACAAGTATGACAGTTCATTTTAAACAAAATAGTTTTAATAATGTCATTACTAATATCTATTTGGTCATCTCTCTGAAAAATGTTATTTTAATAGGAATGTTTCATTTTAATAAATGGCAGAAGGGGCAAGCTGCCCTGAGTCAGCAGGAAGTGGATATACACCAGAGAACAGGCTGATTGTGTTAGATTCATCCAGAACATTGAACAGCACACAGACAGTCCAAGAAAAAGCAACTGGCTATATTCAAATGATTAGTCTTACTGCTATGCTGTAGCACAGATTCACACATTCTTCTATTATTCCTTGACCTTCTGCCAAAAACTCCCACTTGAAGTAATAATTAGAATTAGTGTTTCCAGTGCATGCTTCCATCTTCCTAACAAATAGTAATGAAATGTGGCTTTTACAAAATATGCAGTTAATTAAACTTTTTTTTTGAACATTGTTTGATTAATACAGTTCCCCTGTGCTAGCCCCTCATTATGCCTGACTATCTCTACCTGCGGCTGGTGAATTGGAAGAAAAGCACTATCAGTAGGATAAATGAAATTTCAGAATTTTGCACTTTAAAATTGCTTGAGGTTTTGGGGGTTTTTTCCTTCTAGTTTTGTCTCTGTCTTGAAACAAAGTGGAGAGATAGCCACTATTTGCAATCCTGTTTTTTTAATTTGAAGACAGTATGTGTATTATATAACTACTCTACAAATACCCTCAGCACGAACGTGAAAAACACATATATCAAGTGTTACAAGATAATAAGTGGATTTCTGGGCAAGCTCTTTGAAAAGGTGTCTCAGCACTGTATTGCTTAATAACACTATGCAAATAGATATTCTGATTTAATTTTTTTTAAATATTATTTCATGTTTTTTACTGTCTGCCTTAATTATCCAAATGCTGAACAAGTATAGTCTTTTGATTGATGAGAATTCCACCCCTTTACCCACACCCCTGCAGATATGAGGCTCCACAGTTTAGTACCATAAATCACTGTGATTGTATAACTTAACTACTGTATGATCAGAGATCACATGCAGTGTTAGCCTGGATATGCATTCATCCTCTGTTATGAATGTTTCAGGGCTAAATTTATTCTGAATGTTTGGAGAAATACAAGTTTCTTCTCTTAAGAAAGCAATGCATTTTAAATAAGCAATTCTTGCCACAACTGGAAATAATCACAAAATTCTTCTGTTTGCAAGTTTCATTAATGTGAGTTATTTCATCACTTTAGGAGAAATCCTTTCAGAGGAAAACAACAATTAAACCCCTCCCCCCCCAGGCCTTGACAGCTAAGAATCTATGGATCAGCCATTTTAGTAATTAACCACAATTCCTCTGATTTGTGAATTTCCAGATGATGAGACAGGAAGCAAGTTACATCTTGGAGAAATTGCCCTCTGGAGAGAGGAAAAACTATTGCGAGGTTGACAGCACAACCTTGTACCAGCACGGTTTCCCTTCCCCAGTGGTTCAAGGAGTTCCAAGCACCCTCCTGTAAATCATCGCCTCACATCTATTTATTATCTTCCAGCCCAGTGCACAACACTATCTGTTACACACGGATACCAGCAATATTACAAGGTGGACTCAAGGGATAAGAGACAGCAAACCCTGCACACCTCCTATGCCTGAGTCACACCCGCTATAAAGTCAGATTCTGTTCATAAAGTGCATACTGTTGTCAGAAATGAAACAGTATGAACTATTGTGATTCAGAGGTGGGTTTTTTTAGCATTTCTCTAATATGCTGGATCTTATCATCTTGATATGTTTGTGTTATTATACAGAGACAAAATTTATCTGCATAGCAATGGACAAAATATGAAAATACTGCTAGTCATTCAATGATTGTTGTTGTATTTGGAGAGAGGCACCAGCCTCACTCTGTGGTGCTTGTCCTGGAATATCAATAAATAAATCATAAAAGCCAATGCTTCAAATATTGAAAAATTCACACTTCAAACTGTGTTTTGAACTATACTGAGAGCAATGCCTCAGATTGTCCTTTTGCTTTATATGAACAGAGGAAATTCAAAGTAGGAGGAACTCTCTCCCAGGATTTGGCACAAGGTAGTGCCACAAACCATCAGCCTTCCTGTCTCTGCTGTACCACTGAAGCCTCTCCTGGGATGTACCACAAGGAGCAGACAGTGTATCTGGGGAATTAATGTGACTTCGGATGAAATTATCTCTGCAGAATCCATCTTGCCTGTTGCTTGTGTCCATGCAAAGGGGCCAAGCAGTGGTGAGGAGCCAGGCCACAGCAGGGCAGGTGAAGGCTCAGAGAAAAGTAGAAGTGTCTTCCTATGACTCTGTTGGGTTAAGTGGAGTTCCTTGCAACACAGACTTAAGGTGCTGGTGAAAACAGGACATCGCAACTCTTCTTATGCTTCTGTCTGAGGTATGGTATGAACAAACTCACTGAGGTCCCCACCCTGTTGCCCACTTCACTTCTCACTTATAACAGATGTCTAAATTACATGCTGTGAATGACAACATTAAAAGGAGAAAGGAGGGCAAATGCCCTTCTGTAAAGTGCACTCTAGTTCAAGCGCAAGTGTTTGGGCTGATGCCCAAGTTACAGAATGACTTTCCATGGTTTGCATGGTGCGGGGGACCACTAGGCAATTCTAATGGTTCTTTTTCTTCTGCTTTAAAAGCACTGAAATTAGCTGAAAGCTAAAATTAAGGATGATGTTTTGTAGTAATTGTAAATTCAAAGCTAGACTAGCACTGGAAGTTGCTCAGGTACATATATTCAAAGACCAGAAGAAAAAGCACTGCAGGTATTCAGTGCTTTATCTGATTAGAAAACAGCCTGGCACAGATGTGATTTCTGCTCCATATATCAAGCTATGGCAGGCTTTTGCTGCTTCATTATGAAAGCATCTGAAGTAAAATAGGTTTTGGAACATAAAAAATGACAAATTTGGAAAAATATCTGTATGCCAGATGGGTGTAGGAAGAATCCTTGTGACAAATATATTATTAAGGGAATATGCATAAAGAAAGAAACTGTGCCCAGTTCTTCCAAGGATGGACGGGCAGGAAGGTAGCGTCTCACTGTGCCTAATGTATTCTCATCTAATCTAAATATAATTAATGATGTTGCATTGCTGACATAAAATCCAGGCACTGCACACAATGGTTGGCCGCACTGGAGCTTCAGCAGGGCTGGGGATTTCTTTACCCTCCCTGCTTTTGTTTGCCTTCCTCAGGGACTGCGGGTCGGGGTGACGACACCTGCGCCGAGGAAAGGCTGATGCAAACAGACGGGGTTCTAGCCGCGCACCGCGGGCAGCGCGGCATGAGCTCATCCTCATCTCCTGCGTTACTGCACTGCGCCGGCCTCCGCCAAGGATGCTGCTCAGAGGGGCTTTATCACAGACCACGGGTGCTCCAGCACGGCTTCTCCTGGTGCATCGTGAAGACATTGGAGCATTTTGGCTGTCTTACTCCACTGATGCTTTTGGAGCTGAGTCCAGTGTCTCAGAAATGGGGTCTGGAGTGCCCAGGAGGCCGGTTCAGTGCACAGGCCCTGGCGGTTGGCTTTCCAGCATAGGAAGGGTTGTTGCTGTCCGTAGCTCACCCACCTGAGCTCCCTGGCTCAGAGCACACGGCACCGTGTGGGACAGCACGGCAGTGCACAAGGCTGGGGGTACGTAACGCAGAGGAAAGAGGCTGAGCTCCGGTGCCAGGAGGCTCCTGGACAGGCAGTGGGGCTGGGGCCATGCAGCAGCTCTGGTTGTGGGGCAGGACTGATGTGGGGAACCCTGGAAACTTCAGCTTCACAGTGTGGGGTGAGTGCGGTCCTTCAGCCCAGGCTGGTGGGGACAGGCATCTCAGGTTTCCTCAGATCCCTGAGGAAACATTACTGCCTCTTCCTTGTAAGCGGGGAAGTCAGTATTTCAGCCTTAGGGTAAATAACCCCTGAGGACACTCTGGCCAGTCTTGCGTCTGGGTGGCTGACCAGGTCTGATATGGTTGGAGGAGCTGCGAGGAGATGTTAGCACAGCTGAAAAGGGTCTCTGCCTTTGGTTATTCCTAAAGCTGGGATACCATACCTGGTTTGGATTCAAGGTGCAAATGATCTAGCCATGATTAATGTGTTCAGAACTGAAATAGAAATGGAGTCAGGGAGAATGGTATGCCAATTGTATCATTTGGCTTCACATAATTTGATTTTACTGATGCCTCATCCACTATCTGATTACTTTCTTCCTATTTAAACCCAGCCAAACCAGCAGGCTTTTGCTCACAGGCTTTTAGTACTATTTTATTTGGCAGTTATAGAATAAAAGAATTTTAGTATTGCCTTAAAATTTCTCCTGACATCTATCACAACCAATCCAGCTCTTATGTGGGTACACTGTGTTTTGATCCAATTATAAAATTCTGTTGGAGTCTTGTTACATTCTTATCACATGCGCATGTTGAAAAATTCAAGGGCAAAAGAAAAGTTTACAAAATGTTCCTCGTTTACTGTATGCTTGGAGGCACAAAACTGGATCACACAGTCACTTGTGGAGGCTAATGGCAAACTAGAAAAACAACGTATTCTTCAGGAAAAAAAACACACCCTGTTAATCAGCAGCAAGATTTAGAGGGAGAATAATACAAGCTGTGTATAGACTGTTGATAGTCTTTTGGGGAGATGCCTTGTTTTTGTTAATTGTAGAAACAGGAACTTTATTGGTGTTCTTCCAGCAGTCATGATGACAAAGGATCCACCAGTATGAAGACATTTTTGAGAATGCATAAAAATGACAAATTTGAAGAGAACCCAGGCACAAAATGACAAAGGTAACACATAGCTAATATACCAATGGCTTATAATGACTATAATACTTAAAAATGAAGGTACTTTACACACTCTTAGCATCTCTATGGCAAAAATGCATTATTAAATCAACAACCCATGCACTATTTGATTACCATGATGGAGAAGTTGATCTGTCTCAACACTTCCCCTGTCTTCAGGCTACAAAACATAATAAAAGGAATTAGGTGTCTTCCTTGCTCATCAGCTATGGAAAGGCACACAGAGGCATAGCTTCACAGACAGCATGCTGCTCCCAGCAGAAGAAATACACCTCCTCCAAGGTTTTGTGACTCCATCCTGGTGGAGTCTTTTATGCACCTACAATCAGAATCCCCATCCTAAAGCTGTGTGATGAGGGAGGTGCCAGGACCAAGCCAGCAGCCTTGGGCAAGAGGAAGTAACCCTGCAGCCAAACCTCAGTGACAGGTCCAGGGCCAAGCCTGGAGCTCAGACTTAGCTGGAAGCAGTTCAGCCACATGGAAAGGCCATCAACTCCATGAGTTTTCCAAATACTGCTGGCAGTTCATCCCTTTTGGGTCTGCAGTGGTCCTACCTGATGCCCCAAATAGCAGATGCTGTGTGGCACTGCTGGGATGGACCTCTCTGCCTTACCTGGCTGAGATGTGCCCTCTCTGTGAACCCCTGGGGCCACTGTGCTCCAAGGCAAAGTGGTGCTGGGAGCAGCCATGACACGGGTGGCCCTGAGGCGTGCTGGTCCCAGGCACCCTGCACTGTGTAGGGAGAGGCTGGAAGGGAAGCGCGCAGCAGCAGTCACCAAAGCTGAGTGACCCAGCCACACGCAAGCACAAGAGGAACACCACGCGCACGTACACTCACAAACCACGTTAGATCATTCCCTAGGCTGTCTGCTCTTACATCAGTTACATCAGTTTTACCTGTCTGTGATTCCAGTATCTTAATAGTTAGTCACATTTTCCTTTTTTCTGAGGGTGCAGGCAGGTTATTGGTCTTCAGCTCCGGAATGCCATCTGTGTTTCTGTGCCCCGTGGGAGGCTGATAGATATGGCATCTCTCCCTTTGCTTCCCCTGGTCACTCTGAGCCCCGTCATTAAGCTCTGACACAAAAATCTGTTTAGTCACAGAAGCAGATTGCTTCCAAGAAGGGCAGAAATGTAATTTGCCAGTATTTACGCTACAATTTAAATACTAACATGAAGCTCTTCCCCCTTTTCAGATCTTTATAGCAAAAAACACTTTGTGTGAAATCTTGTTTCTACAAGGGCCAATGATAAACTCTGCATCAGCAACGGAGCAGCTTCTGCCCTTCCTGTGGTGAGTGGTTTTATTGGTTTTGCATTTAAAGCTGTTCCAATACATCAGCACTTGCGTTGCCCGTCCAGAGCACTCATATGCTAACAAAGCTGGTGAAGAGGTCCTCTCTGTACTTCCCTCGCCCCAGCTGTGTCCCATGCAGGACAGCCCTTGCTGGGTCTTATTCTCCCATGGAAATGGACAGCAGTTCAGCTCTGAGGCAGAACACACTCCAAGTGCGGCCGTAAAGCCAACATGCCTCACCCCAGGCTCCAGCCCACTGTAGTTAATCGTTAAATAATTCCCCTGGTGATGCTATCCAGTGCTGATAAATTACAGATTTCATTGTTTTGCCTGGAGCAGCTTTAAATTGCATTAATTTCATCAAAGATTGACACTGGCTGTTATTTCTTTTTGCTACTGTTTTGTCCTGTAAAGTGACACACACTACAGACTTCAGATTGCTCATATAATTGGTACAATAGATTTTTGCCTCATATTTGGAAAAAATTTAATCAGAGTCTTTGAAATACCAAGAATTTTGAGATCAATAAAATACTAATGATAGTGTATTAGAAGAGGAATATTACTACAAATCAAAAAGCTTTTACAACAACCTTATTGCTGACCCTGTTTGTTTTACATGTGATCTCAGAATGATTTCTAATTTTATACAGCAGTGAATTTATTCCACCTACAATACACGTTTCTGACACAGGGTTTTCTCAAAAACTGAAGATGAAACACATTATACGTATTCCTGATGAGCCAAACTATCATTGATCTGATTCTCTCTTTTGGCAATGGAAAAAATATCCCCAGGTAGTCTTACTCTTTTTGGGCAAAATAAAAAGGCTGTTTTAAGTTAGTGGAATCTTGATCAGTTCTTTTATGGCAAATTCCACATATTTTGGAACAATTACCATAACAGTTCAATGTGTATTGAATAAAGCATATGGAAAATTTTGGAGCTGTAATTTACAACTATGAAACTGATAGTAAATAATTTCTGAACCAGCAACAATGTGACACAATACAGTAGCTCGTTCTGGTAAATAAGAGAAGGTTTTGATTGTGTACTATTGTAGCTCCCTGAGCAAAATATTGAATTCAATTAGGAAATATTGAATAAAACTTCTGGGCCCCTCTGAGGTTCTACATCACAGCTGGTATTTTTAATAGATGCCTCTTTCAATAATTTCACTGGGGTGCCTGGAGTTTGGTTTTTGTATTTAGTTTTTAAACATGTGGTACACCACAGTTCAACCCCCACTTTGCTATAAATGTGGACAGAAATTAACTGAAGAATAAACGAGGTAACAGGTGCCCTGAGGTACTGATAGGTATTAATGGCCCTGACCAGCCTCACCTGGGGCCTCCCACCCACTCCATGGAAGAGGATTTAAGCTCAGCCCTTGTCATCAGCCTCTTTCTGTACAATGCTGTAGGGCTGCTGGTCTCCAGCTCCTGGTCTAAGCACCCTACTGATGTCAGGTCTGGCCTGTGTATGGACCTCCAAGCTTGGTGACTGGCCTGCCCTGTCAGTATGGACCTGTCTGGCAGTCTGTGGAATGTATCTGGTTTTGACCTCAATCTTCAGATTGGCCACTAAGCTTGGCCCCCAGACCTGTGTCATTGCTGTGAACTTGCCTGATGTTGGGACTTCAGATTGAAGCTGCTGTGTTCTCCTTATCAGCTGACATGGGACTTGCCCTGATGCTGCTATCAGCTCCTCTCTCACTGCCTTGCCGGAAAAAGACAGGAGTTAGAAAAGGTAAATAAATCTGTTAATAGAGTTTACTTACTGTGGAGGAACCTGCTCTGCCCCATGTCTCTAGCCACTATTTCTTATTAGAAGGCTGTACTTGCTTAGGAGAATAAGAATTAGCTACATTTAATATCCCAGGGCAATTGTTCTGGGATAGCTTTTCAGATCTAGTTTTCCAGACTTTCCCCCAGGAACATGGGGACAAGAGCTTCAGCTCTTCCAGGGTTGCAGGGTTTCTGTGCTAATCGGTGCTTGCTCACCTGCCCAACCTTTTGGCTACTGACACTGTGTGCAAACCCATGCTATTGTTAAAGAATTTCACAAATGCAAATGCGAACCTCCTGGTATGCAGGTCACGGTAAAAGAGATGGGGCTGTGGTGGTTGGGAGCTGAGAAAAAGCTGCATGGTTTGTGTTAGTTTGCTGACTTGGGGACAGAGTATTAGACAATGAGTTGATTAAGATCTCATGGATTGTTTCAAGAGAAGAGCTATAGTGATTTGTAGCAGTATGGATCGAGGTAAAATTCCCCTGAATACTTGCCCTTGATAAACATACAGCTCTTAAGAAACCTGTGGCAGTGTTTCAGATATTTAGCAGAACAACTTACATGTGTAGGCCATTTAAAGAAATGGGATAACTAACACACCTTATGCTGCCTTTCTCCACCATTTAAAAAAAATATGGAAAACAGTGTCCCTTAACTGGTTTGCCTATACTTTTGTCCAACACCATACAAGGCTTGGTTTAGCTCCAGGGGAAGACAGAAGAAAACTGTCTATTGGTTTCAAAGCTTACACTGCTTGGGAAGATTTTCCAGTTCTTCACAAAAAATATGAATAAATATCTATTGTCAGATTTTGATAGGGTAAGTTTGAGGGAGAGGCAAAAGTCTGCTATTCTGGATAGGTGCAGCGTTGTCCTTTAGGATATCTACAAGTGAATTTAGATGTGTGTCTGTTTAAATGTAGTATTAGTGTGAAGGTAATAGAATAATATGGGTTTCGTCCCACAAAGTTGTAGACTGGAGCACTTGCCAAATTAGATCCTTGACATGTAGGGTTAATTGACATAATCTCTGAATGTTTTTTGTTTCCAACTGCTCTACGTAGATTAGCCTACCAGACTAAAAAAATCTGTGGGTCCCTTCAAGCACTTGAGATAATATATTCTCATTTTAAAAGTACTGTTGAATATATTGAGTAAGGGAAAGAAAGGCATGAAATCAAGACTTTAGAAGCAAAACACAAAGTCACAATGTTTGTTTCGTGGTACATCTGGGATCTTACCACCGGGATAGGTTTGAGAAGCAGACCTTCCAAATAAAAATAGCAGGATAATAAAACAATAATAGTAAAAAGCAGTGGTGAGGTACTTCAAAAATCTATGTTTTACAGAAGTGTATTCATGATTTAAAAATACAAAAAACACTGTGACTCAAAAGAGGGAGAGCGTGGGTGTTTGCTGGGGATGAGTCAAAAGAGAAGAAATTTCGACTCCAGAAAGCAAATGCAAAAGATGAGGCTCTGTAAGTAGAGCCTGCAAAAAGGCAGACCAAATTTATGCATTTGTTCTGCATCCAGGGTTCACCTCCATGCTATGCAGAAGTCATTGATTAACTGACATTAGATTGAAATGGGGCAATTAGACAGAGTAAAATGTCTACAGCATAAATTATACAAGAAAAGTGTCTGAAGAGAGCCTCCCCTTTGTCTTTAAGACTTGCCAGCTGTTCCTTTCCTGCCTTGTGATTTTTACCTTTCCAGATAAGCATATTCCTTTCCCTAAATCAATCTGATGGAACAGAGCTAACTGTATATCACAGGGTACAGCTGTATGTCCAGATACATTTTTAATAGGTCAGCCAGTCCACTGACAAGATAGCACTGATTCATGTTAGCATGTGAGGAGGAAAATGATGCTGTGGAAGCACCTGCAGCAGATACTGGTGCACACTTCCTTGGCACTGATTACTTGAAACAGTTTGTCACATGCTTAAACTGAAACATGTGCTTGGCTCCCCTTTGTAGTTAGTGGAATCAGGTGCTCAGTCTTATACAGTATTGAAAATTAATTACAGGAGTTGGAAATCCTGCTGGTTTTCAGTATAAATATGGGAAGTAAATCACCAACTCATTGAAAAAGGGAAGCTGAGGCAGTTCTGTAGCTATGCTGGCCCAGTGCTCTTTGCTTGTAACAGTGAAACGTATGTTTTACCGCTTTTTTTTGTGACAGGAACCATGAAAACAGTTTTGGTTTTTTTTAGTTGTTGGGGGTTTTTTTTAATACATCGCTTTGACTCCTCTGTGGTTGTGGCTAACACGTTGTGATCCAGAATCACCTTAGCAGTGAATTTAGCTTGTTTGTAAAGCAAATCTGCTCTTTGCATTGGTCTTGGGGTTGTGGGAGTCTCCATGCCATGAGTATGAATTTGCTGTGCCTCTGATCTTGCTACTGAATCAGCTGTGGGCTGTCTATGGGGCCACCTAAAGTTACTCTTCTACAGAGGCATAGAGTAGAGCTGTCATTTTCAGCTGCAGTTTTTACAGCCTGTATCCGTTTACGAAGTTCAGACCTGACTGAATATGAATGGTTGCAGCTATGGCTCTGCTCGGTTTTTTTTCATATCAGCACTGAGCAGGGTTTAGTAGTGGGAGTTCTGCTCTTGTTTGGGGCATTTTTGTGCTTAGGGTTGTACTTTTCTCCCTTCAAGGCTGCTTTGAGTCCTGACAGAGGTGGGAAAGGAAGCCTGCCCTGGATACATGAGGTCTAAGATGGACATCCTTAGAGTGCAATAAGCACTGAGAGCATCTGATGACCTACAACAGGCTTGGCTTTTGTCCAGTATACCTAAACCGAGAACATTTAACTTTTCATAATTGGGGTGGAGGGTTTTACATATCACACCTTTTCCAATCTGAAAGAAAAGTGAAATGTTTCAATTTTTCATGTATTGACCATCAAAAGGTGAAGAGTGACTCTAATGATGATATAGAAAAGTAAGAGAAACGTCAACCAAGCCAGTTTCATAATATAAGTGCTTGTTGGGTGATTTCTTGGTGGTAAGGAGTGTTTATACAGCAGTGAAGTTATCTGAATATCACACAGACAGCATGATGATTTTGTACAGCGAACTTTTATAACTCACTTGAAATGAACCTGTCAGTCATCATTAATGGTCTGTGAAACCCTCTCCCAAGCTGGTGCCAAGTCTTTCCCACAGAAGCATTGTGATAAGCTCTGCTGTGTTCACAGTAAATCAAGGAGTTTCACAATGAATTACATGATAAGCTTTGCAGGATTGCACAGTAAATCATTGTGTTGAACAATTACACAGTAAGCCTCCTTAGTTTTTTCTTTATGGGAGCATCTGTCAGTAATGGATAAAAGTCAATATTCGTATTTTTATCACCCTTCTACTACCTACCTCAAATGCAATTTTTCTTAAGGTTGTGGGAAAGACCACTGTTAGCCTTGTATACCTGGACATGTGATACAATGCAGTTAATAAAGTACTGGGGGGACAGGGCACAAGAAGCCTAGAGAAGTCACTGAGGTTGACTCAGTGATGGGAAGGGTATCTTTGACTTTCAGAGGAGCTGTGCCAGTTTACACTAGCTGAGTCTTGGTGTTTTTCTTGGTTCTCCAAGGAGATATGTACTAGAACTTCCTCTTTCTGCAGTGATTTGTATTTGCTTTAGTCTGTCTTGGTTTTCATTGTCCCATTCATTTATTTTTTTAGTCAGCAATGCTATAAGCAATGACTTTCCTTTTAAAGTCTATTGATTCTTGTGGTTTACAGGACCATTTCTCCCCCTACCAGGTCTTGTGTGATTTAACCTACTGTACCTTGCCAATACCACCTATGGAGACTTTCTGCTGTGCCTTTTGCAACCGGACCTGCCTATCTCACATCGGCCTCTTTAGCCATCAGCGCGCTTGCAGCAAGGTGGGGTAGAGCCCTTCCCAAATCTTTGTTTGCGAAGCCGAGCCATGATAATGACCTATTTCACAGCTCCTATCTCAATAAATTTATTCTATGTCACCCCAAATCCTCAGGTCTTCAGCTGTCTCCAAGAAATCTTCTCCCACTGATGTTCCCTTGTCCTCCAACACTGCAGGTTCAAACTCAGCTTCTTGCCTTTCCTCCCAGACTAATGCCTGGTGCCTCTCCAGGGCTGCTTTGGTTTCACCTTCTCCTCCCTCCCCATGTCTCACCACTTCCTAGAGCCTTGTATAACCTATTGCAAACTGCTTCAAACATGCATTTGCATTCTTATTCCTTGGCAGAGCCTCTTGAACTGCCTCTATTCCAGCCTTTGTGTGCCACTTCAAAAATGCAAACCTTCTAATCTTCCAATTTTCGCAAGATGAAATCATAATAAAAAAGGATCCTGTTGCTGTTTCAGCTGGGTCCCTTCAGGTATGTAAGTTTTTGGAGTCAGGTTGTAGGAGATGTTTGCTCTCCAAAGAGCAAGGAATGGTGTTTGCATTAATGCTGCCTCCATAAGGCATTGTGTACTGAGAAGGACTATCTCAGTAAATGCACTAGAACTGCAAGAGCCAAATCCACATCTGCAGCATGTCAGAAAGGTTCCAATAACAGCAGGGAATGTGGATTTGGTCTGGTCTTGAGCGGGGACTGTATAATGCAAGCAAGGAGATAGCTAGTGAGGCCATGGAAACTCACTGCAGCTAAAGGAAAAACACAAAAGAGGCTCTTAGTAAAAAGAACTGAGAAATCTGGGCCCAGTGCTTTGTGTTTTCAGAACCACCCTTCACATCTGTTTTATTGATGTATATATTGTTAGAAAAATAATAATTGTGGTCCATGAGCTTAGAGCTGCTAATGTCTTATAAGTCCTGGCATGAGACATTACCTTGTAAGTATGCATGAGATTTTCTGGTGGTAGTCTGTCCTGACATCTTCACTACACAGAAGGGAGCTCAAGTCTCTGCCAGCTAAAGTTTGTTGCAGTTCCGGAGAGTAAGGTTTGTGATTTCTTTGGTCTGTTCCAAGTCATGTTATTGTTTTCTACAGATGTTTAATTGAGGTGGTTGTGAGGTGAGGAAGAGGTGAGAAATATGGGATTTTTTTAGTCTCTTTTTAGATCACTTACAGTATACCCTGCTAGTTTAAAAGCCCTCAAGATGACATGGCAGGGCTCTGATGTAGTAAGATATGTGTAATAGCAACTCTTTCTGCCCTTATTTGAAATGTCTTGAAATGGGTTATGTACACTTGGTGTAGAAGCAGGCTGTGTAGCCTCCAAAAAGTATTAGGTAATATATTATAGTCTTTTTTTCTCATATGCATCTGTTATGGGGCCAAAATACAGATTAAATTCTGTCTTTAAAGCAAGTGAAAATATTGACACATGCTGTGGTATAAGCAGCCTCTGAATGTGGCGTAGCACATGTGTGTTCCCCTTTTGTAGGGGAACTGCCTTTGTGTTGGGATGCAGGGAGCCTGCAGTTTAGGTTTGTAATTTGTGTGTGTGAAATGTGATTGGGGGAACACAGAAGGCTCTGGGGAAGCTGAACCTGGGTGAGGCTGTCAGGACAACTGTCAGGCCTGTATATGAACCTGCATGTTGCCAGTGGCATGTATATACTGACACTACCTTGTTAAAGTAGATATTTAGGATTTGAGATAAATTTACAAAAGGATTTCATACTTGGGAGCTGGGCCTTTGAAGCTGCTATTCCTCTCTTTTATAAAAATCAGGAGACATGCTGAAATTGCAAACTGCCTTGTCATCCCTGGAATCAAATCTTCAAATGAAGAGGAAATATTTTTTTTCCTAGAAAAGATAAACTCGCTGAGTCCTTTCAGATACCATTTCTATTTGTGACAGGAACTTTTTCAAGGAAATGAGCAGAAGGTAGAACAGCATGCTGCTTCTGATTGTACATTTCTTAATCTGCTTTAGAAATATACATGCAGGCAACACTCTTTCAAGAAAATGCCTCATCTTTCATTAAAGAATGACTTATAAAAAAAGCTTTGACTTTTGTATGGCTGTGTATTTCATTAGCCGTATTTCATACTTCTCTAACAACTCCTAAATGGCAAATAGTCCTGAGTAGTATCTGGGAAAGCAATTTGCTTTAAATGGTTCATTTAGGTGAATTTAGCAATTTTATTTTGTATATAAACTGAAAAGCTTTTCTTAGCTCAGCTTTTCTACTTGCCAGAATACAGGTGTTTAGTTATTGACAGAGATCATCCAAAGGAAGGTTCTCCATAAGACTCTTTAACTAAACCAAAAATACTTGCTTCCCAAATTATGTTTTTAATCACTCCAGAGACACTACCTGGACAGTACCATGAGCAGGTAGAAATAGATTGTTTGACACTAATGGGGAATGCATCTGATTTCATCAGGTTTCCTCTAAGCTATTGCAGAGGAACTGCTTGTGCCAAAAAGGAATTGAGTGAACACTAAGTCCAAGATAGCACCACAAGTGAAGTTCTGAGTGCTTTAGTAAAATATTTTTCCCAAAAGTCATCTTGTAACTTTGGTCCTCCTAACATGCTACTTCTAGCACAAATTCCTTTGATGCAGAACAAAAGCACAGAGTAAACAGAAAAGCCACACCCAAAAAGATTCACATCAGCAGGCTTTCCAGTGAAATCATCGTGTACTCTCAAGCAATGATTTCTCTTCCTTCTTATTATTACCCTTATTCATTCTTCCTTTACCATGATGCTGGAATTAAAACAGTATACAAGTGCTTTTCGTCTTGGAATGTTCTTTAATTTGACAGCCTCATGGCCTTGGTGCCCTTTTTTGTCAAATATTGCTTTTTCATAGACACAAGTTAATACCTGTTGTATTGCATGATAGGGTTGTGCACAGTGAAAGCCCAGCTTGCAAAATGGCTTGTTTCTTTCCAGCCCCTGAGGAATTCTGAATGTGTCAGTAAGAGCAGATAAAGCTTTCAGCATGTTCTTCCTGCTTTCTTCTGAAAATTTTTCTCAGCCATATCCTAAAGCATGGGGGTTGATTTTTTGTTTTGTGTTTTTTTTTTTTTTTTTTTTTTTTTTTTTTTTTTTCCCCACTCCTTGCCCCATCCACTTTCTGTCTTCCCCATTTCTCACCTCCCCATAAGAGTGCAATCGCTGTATACCTTCACTCAGTCTCCCTACTGCAATTTGTTTGCATGACTGGAAGGAAAGTACATTGTCACTCGTGAGCCTTTACACCTGTCAAAGCTAACAAGCTAAATTTGACCCTCATTCTGCCTCGTTATTTAGAACTCACACTCTTAGCAGATTTCTTGTGTCCCAAAGAAGCATCTGAGTATTACTACAAGTATTTCTATTAACTAAAAAAAGTAATACACTTTATATAATATTGATGTGATTGAATATATCCTATTTCATATCCAAAATGAATTTTTTCATTTAATTTCATTGTACAAGTTTCAGTAGCAGAAATAAAATAATGGTATTTTTATTGATAGCTGACACTTAAAAAGTTGATTCTGACCAGGGTTTTTTTCTAATCAGCAGGTTTTTAGCAAAAACACTTTTGCCTGGCCTGACCTGGGACCCTGTCCTTTCTTTTGTATATATGTCCCCCTCGTATCCCTGATGGCAGTGACTTTACCCCTGAGCAGTGGAGCCAGAGGTGGGATCAGAACTAGGTCCTAAAGCTCATTGTTTTGGTGATATAACTCAAAATAATGTTAAACAGGAAAGGGAGATGGATAGTTGCTCTAAAGACATTAGTGATTAGTGATGGGTGAATGTATTTATGGTCTGATAAGAAAAGCACTCAGAGGACTAGATACACATTTCCCAAAGCTCTTGTCTGCTGGGGAAAGGGATGAGGGAAGGCTGATGGTGCACCCTTAGTGCCTTCTCCATGTCCATCTGGATCTGTAGAAGGGAGGAGTGCTGCCAGTGGCACTTTGCTGAGGTAGGGTGGGTGCCCCCAAGCAATGGGCAAGTGGTTTTGGTGGGATTTTACCTCTATGGACAGACTGTTTTATGAGAAATTTTCAGATTAAGGTCTAGACAACCTAGAGAGGCTTTCAAAAGATCTGCAAGCCCTCTGAGCCTGTGTGTTGTGTTTATCTGTTAAGGAACCTTGTCATTAGGCTCAAATTAAAAATGAGCTGTCAGTTTCTATTAATAATTAATGCTGAAATGTTAGCACTTTGAAAGACTGTTTCAAGTGCAACACATTCCATTTAATGCTGAACAGTTTTGTATTTACAGTAATTCCACCTTTCATCCCTTAATGTCAACCTCTAAATCTTTAATACTTTAATCACACTTCTTATTTTGATATCCCAAGTGAGCTATTCTAACCTGTGTCCGCTCTGTTTCGATAAGGTGCGCATTTTGTACTGGAAGGTTAGTTGGCAGCACTTGTTAATTATTAAGGAAAACAAAATGCTGTTGCTGGAAAATTATGTTTGTTCCCAGCTGTATGTGTTACCTTTAATCTGTACTGACAAGAAGCAAGAGGAATCATAAAATAATCAGAGGAGCCAGGAGAGAGGATTGTTTGTGAAGAACATTACCCAGCAGAAATGTAGACAGCCTTGATTTGATTCCACAAATGAACCTAATTACTGGGTACTGTATTGTTCTATGGAAATAACATCTGTAAAATATGTAGTTAAAAGAAAGCACTGTGAATTTGAAAGCAGGTGATTTTTACTTTTGAGTTGTACTCCCTATAGCATATTCCTGGACAGCAGTAACTGAATGAAAGCTTTTGACTTGTGTATGAGCAATGCTAAAATCACCCAACCTGCAGCAAGTCTGTGAGCCAAGTTCTTTATTGCAGCCTTCCCATTGTGAATGGGGAGAATTCTGCAGAGAAACAGGTCACCTAAATGTGTTGTGGAGTTTTCTTGTTGAAATACTTAGTCTCCCATAAATATCCAAGAATATGACAAAATAAATACTTGGAATTTTCTTAACTGCAAGGCAAACAATGAATATCCTAGAGAACTAGAAAAGACTCTTAAATGTCTGGCAAAGAAAGAAGATGTTTTTGGTCTTGTAGTTATAAAACATATTGCTCTGATTTCTTTGCTTTTCTTGTTGTTTCAGAGTAACTCCTTGAAGTGAGATGTGTATGTATAGCTAATGCTATTTGTGACCAAGTTTACATAATGTTAGTGAGTTATAGAGTGATATTAAACTAATAACCTACTGCCTGATTACTGGGATCAGTAGAATGAGACTCCACCTTGTCTGGCAGATTCATGTGCTCTGATGTATTGCTACCAATTTATGTTAGAAATTCATTATTCAGGCACATCTTTTCTGGGATAGATGCTTAAGACTATTATCCATATCTTTTTCTACCAGTGCTGTTGTATGGAGAAGGCAGGTAGGTATTTCACTGTAACAGAAACCTCAGCTTGCCCTTTTCTTTGCAATGACTGAAAAGTAGCTGTGGTGCTGGGCAGGGACCTGCTGTGATCTTTGGGCATCCATATGGACAGGCCTCATAAGGCTGTCCTTGTATGGGACCATATTTTAATCATGTGTATCTGTCAGCAGGAAGAGGCCCGGCCTCTGAATTTGAATGCTAACCAGTCTTCTGTAATAATGCTATTTCTTTTATTCCCCTGAATCGTGAAACATTTTCTCCTTTCCTTTCATCTTGTTTGTAGGCACCTTTCTCATGAGCACACTGAAAAATCTCTCCATTGGCTCTCCATTGGCATTGATAGCTAAGAGTTCAAATGTACTGTGGAACTCGCTGCAAATGTGACCTTATCACATCAATATCCATTTGAAATTGGGAAGTGTTAGACCGAGACATTCAAAAAAAGTCTCCATCTTGTTTGGCCTGGCCGTTCCTTCCCAGGCAAACAGTGTTGTGTCAATCAGGTAGTATTTTGCACCCTTTCACCCAGGTGTTAGTGAAAGCAAGATGTGCAAAATGAAGTATGAAGGCTGTATTATGATCAGTTTAACCATTTCCACCACAGATGCAGGTATTTCAGTAAGACTAAACTGGAGTAAAAGAAGGTTGGATTTTCTCAGCCTGTGAACTTATGCTTGTATTATCAGCTCTCAGCAATATTGTCTGCTTCTTTTATCAGGCTCTCATCGTCTGGGCTTTTTTATAATTACATGAAAAGTGGATGAAGTCCTATTAAGTTGGCTGTGACTAGAAAAAAAATTACTGCACTGATACTTTCAATCCTCACTGGCTTGTAAAAAAAGACATTCAGAGTTTACTGAACCTCTACCTTGCGCACATCAAAAAAGAGATAGAAAAATTCCTGCTGCTACATTATCATGCAAGCATCCAATTCTGTCCTTCCTTGCTGTGGAGACATGCACAACGTACAGGAACAACTTAAATAATATTTATAAGATGCCCAACAGGACAAAACAAATGGACATATGTAAAATATGTACAATGTTCATTACAGATGTGATCAGTGTGTATATATAATAGATGTGTTTTTACAGCATAGTGGATTCTTCGAAGTTTACAAGTTTGTTATGAATTGATTTATTCATGAAATGCTTTGTTTCTATGACAACTTTATTGGTTTGCCTGTGGTCTAAATACATATAGGCATGGCAGGAATTTTACAGTACAAAACAAATTACATGCTACCACCTGAATGGCTTGATGCCTTTAGGGAATGTACAGAAATAGTCTACAATGAGGGCTGAAATCGGCATAGATTGTGCCAGTATGAGAGGGCTCACTTAATAAAGAAAAATGCTTAAAGGTCCTCCACAGCTTCCAACTCTGCAATAAAAGCAAAAGATGGAAATGAAGAAAGGAATTTGATAGGAAAACAAAAGGGACCCAAGCCCAATTGCAGAGATACTGGTATATTCAAGAAAAAGCCACAGATCAAAGATGGGCACTCTCTCCCACAAATAGGGCTTGCAAGAAGCCGTTAATATTCATAACAGATCTAGAGCTACAAAAGAAACTGGAGAGCTATTGTTTAGTAAGAAATTAGTGTGAAAGTATAGGACATTAGTTGATAAAAGGATAGGAAGGTTTGCTGGGAGAACACAAAATGGGATATGTCAGTAAGTGAATCAAGTAACAAAAGGACAAATCCTAAAATACAAGAGCAATAATTAAGACAGGTACTTGGAAGAGAGGTCTGAGACCTAAACAGGATAACACTGTTCAAAGAATGGAAAGCACAAGTTATGTAGCAGGGCTTCTGTGACTGACCCTGTGACATACAGGTCTCTCCAAAAAGTATTGTGAACTATGGTAAAATGATGGTGTCTCAGCTGCTTCTCTCCTGTGTGATACAAAGCTCTTTGGGAAATAAGCAAGAACAGAGCCAACAGAAACAGGCTCTCCTGCTCCATCACCCATAATCTATCTGCTTTTCAAAGCTATAAACATCAGAAGAAGCAGAGTGCACTTGCATTGCAAAAGCAAGTTTTCCAGCAATATTTTTAAATCTAAACAAAGCTGCATGTTATTCTGGATCGCTTTTAGAAAATTGGTATGAGAATTTCAAAGGGAAGGGTCACTGATCATCCTCAGCCTAGCCTGAAAACAGGCATGCAAATGCCTTAAATTAGAGCAAACCAGTGCAAATCCAAGTCCCAGAGTGGTAACCACAGAGTGCCTCACTGGCTCGTGTACCTCGCTCAGGGACCTGTGCTGTGGTACTGCTGTTTCCATGCTCACTTGGCTCACACCAAGTTTTTGCCTTGTGATTTGGCTATTGGGATGTCATTCATTGAAGTATATCACTGTTTTTGACTCTTGCCATGGAATATGCAGAGAACAGGCATATTTTGCAGCCTTGTGGACTTAAGGATGCATTGCATCCCTTGCACTGCAGTCAGGCCAGACTGTAAAGCTAATGAGGCTCAGTAACTGAGATTTAGCTCAACGAGTTTCAAATGGTGCCTTAGTCAAATAATCTTCTGTTGTGAACTAGGTCACCTGCTTTGAAAGATGACTCGGCTGACACAGACAGGAACTGTGTGAGTCAGTGCTGAGTCCAGAAAGCAGAGAGAAAATAAAAAAACCATTGAGATGTGAATGTACACATGGCTTTGTGCTGGGCGGATATGCAGGATGCGTACCTCACCACCACTCTGTAAGTGCATATGCAGTCTGACTAATTTGACATGTAAGCACTAATAAAGTAAAAATCATCTCCAATTAGTGAATACTCTCTATTATTTCTGACTTGTGTTCTGACCCAGTCTCTTCCATATTCCTAATTGCCTGTGTTGTACTCAGTGGTATCGCCTTTCACACTTTTATGAGCTGTGGTCTCCTGCAGGAAGACTTACCTGTAGCAGCCTTTATGACTGACCTGAAATGGCACCTTACTTCAACTGGTTAAACTGCATATCTACAAACTATGGAATGTCTACAGAAATAGCCTTCAGAGTGAGGGACTGATCACTTCTTGGGCCAGTGGGCCTTTTTCCTCACCTGGGCATCCTTTTGGATTGGTCATGAGCTTCAAAGCTCTTCATAGTGTAACAATAGGTTTTGGGGGCTGGGGAGGGGTGGGATGTGTTTGTTGGTTTGGGATTGGTTTGGTATCAGTTTGGTTGTGGTTTTGGTTGTTTGGTTTTTTGGTTTTTTTCTCTGTTGGGTATAATCTGTGAGAGAGAAAGCAGTGTTGACATCAGCCAAGTAGCTAGTTACTCCACCAGATCTTTGGGACTAAGAAACTACTGATGTAAAGGTTATGCTGAAAGAGAATGGGAATTTGTTTGGTTTTTGTTTGGTCTCTGTTTCTAGATACTGAGTCTTCTGTCTCTGGAAGGAGCAGTTGCCTTTTAGGATTCAGTCTGGGTATTAAATGTGTGGTGAAGGTCTCTTTTCTTTCTCAAGAAAAAGATTTTGTAGCTATTCTTTCTCCATTATTTTCTTTCTTAGTGGTTTAATCTTTATATGGTACATGTATTTTCATTTCAACTTTTATTTTAAGGAAATATGGAGGCTGAACAATGGGACAGGGTATCCCTCCATAAGGCATGGAGCCAAAACCAGTCCTAAATCTCCCTTGATGTACTTGTGGAGGCTCCACTTAGCACTCCTGGAATTCTGCTGGCTTTTCAGCACTGTTGCTGAGAAACACTGGAAAGAAGGGCTGCCAGTGAAACATTGCAGGGCAAGGGTGCACCAGACTTTTGATGGCCAAAACTACCCCAGGAGCCAAGGTACCTGGCCAGAAGCCACCTAGTGCAGGCACTAAAGAGATGGGCAGTCTGAAAGTGCAGATACCACTCGGCTGTTTTGTTACAATTCTTTGTACGTCCTCTTCTCATTTCAGAAATGGAGGCTTCTGGAACGTGCATCACCGGGAGTACCGGATCTCCAGCATCCGAGTAAGATTCATGTATGGTACCATCAAAAAATTCTGGTTGTACCACATCAACACAGTTCCTGCTACCTAGTGCATGTATAAAGAGGGGCTTTTGACAGACTCATTTGGTTGTGAATTAAAAACTGTTTCTAAAAATCTCATAAATCTTTTTAGGGCCCTTTTGAAAGTTGTCTGAACTACATCTGAAAATGTCATAGTTTATCCCAAAACTAACCGCAATATTTAATTTAATGATGGCTATAAAATAAGTTGCAGTAAAAGAAAGCTGTTCTGAACTTTCTTGACACTGTACTCAGCAAATACTTGCTCTTTATCTGACATGCCGTCATTTATGCCCTCAGAATGGCAGCATAGCTGAACTATCGATAAAGTAGGAAAAAAATGTATATTTTGAAATTATGTAGTTAATCTGATGCACTAAATGCCTAATAAAGAATCGAGAGGGAAAAGCTTAATGAAATTCTGAAAATCTCTGCATTTCTGTCATAGACTGTGTGATGTCATCTGTGTATATATATATATGAAAGGATATCTCATATATGATTGATGTGGTAAGTTTATGCAGATGATACTTTACACACACATTCAAATGCTTAATAAAAATGACTTTTTTCACTGACTGTTTGGGTTGGGGCTTGTGTATGTGCATGTGTGGGCCTATACATGCATACAGAGGTGATAGGAACAGGTACCCTTTTTCATTAAGTGAGTGACATTTTCATGCTGGTGCAGCATCTATCTATCTTCTTTCTGGCAAACCTATGTGCCTTTCAGTCAGCATCTGACTAAAGATCAATGAGAGAAAGCTTTTTGAAGGTGCTTTCAGGTCCTGTGGCAAGGGAGATGATCAGAAATCTGCCATAAGCTTTGGCCCCACTTGACAAATGAGGAACTATTTTGGTGCTCTGTAAACGGCTGTCACATCGGTTAAAAACACTAATTAGAACTACTTTGCTGTTGAAAGTGTCCAGTGCATTAAATACCACTTCTGCTTATTGCAATTAGCTTATCCATTGACTTACACTTTATACCACAAGACTATCAAAGATGGAAAGGCATAAGGGATTGTTTAATAATTTATGAGAGAAATTAGAACTGAATGGCAAATAGCTTCTGCCTGCTACCCTTTGACCTTTCATTCTTTGCAGAGCATGACGCTCACATGTGAAATGTGCTCATCCTTGGTTTTGTTTAGCTGGAGAAGAGTCAATAAAGCAAGATGCAAATGCGAGCAAACATCAGATTGTCTTCTTTTTCTCAGTGATGTGGAGATTGTGATGTGGGTAGCTTCTGAGAAGCAATTGGACACTGTGGTACCACACAGTATGTGAAGCAAGAGAATTTTATACACTTATACTGTTCTTCAAACTGGTTTTGTTATTGATAAAGCAGCAAGACTTTGTTCAATAATTTATACCGTGTGGAGTAGTTGATAATTTTTAATGCCATTTTCTCTTTTTATGGCGCAAACTTGCAGATGACAAAATCTAGTAAAAAAGTTAAGTTGTAAGGACTAAGGTAACTTAATATTTGTTTTAAAGTTTATTTATGAGTCCATAATATTTCAACATGCCTTTGGAATCAGAAAAAGAGAGCAAAACATTTCTCCTGCTGTAAAAGACAGGAGTGGCCCAGCCATTGAGTATGCTATGACTCTACATTGTACACAGAAATTTTTAGCAGAGAGGGGGAAAAAGAAAATATCATTCCAGGTAGCTGACTTGCAATTTAGCACACAACATAAAGTCACAAGGCTGCATTCCTCATTCTGCTTTTGTTACCTTCGTCTAAGCACTTATTCTTTCTGCTTAGATTCTCGTTGATGATATTAGTCCTTAGTTCAGCTGCCAGGGTGCTAAAGATCAGGATTTGTGATTTGTTATTTTAAATGTAAGATAGCAGTCTTACCACCACTCATATGTCTCAAGAGCTGGAAATTTTTTTTGTTCTGAGTCCAGTTCGAATATCATGTTCTGTTCGTCAAAAATCAGTGAGGTTTAACAGTAATGCCCATATTTTTCTAAAGTCCTTTGAAGCATATAGAAAACATGCAGCAGTAATAGGGCAGTTTGATCTAAAAGCTCCTAACGTGAATGGCCTTCAATGATCTCATTCTACATGTATGAAATTCTTCCTGTTTTCAAATTCCTTTTTATGTTCATGCAGTGATAAACACAGAACATCTGCCTGAAGCCCTTTATTTCACCAGACTGCTCCATATAGAAATATTTCTGAAACATGTAATTACTACTTCATTTTCAAAATTAAGTGGTATCAAGATAAAATTTTATTAACAAAAGAATGAACATAGATATGCTCACCTAAATGCACAGTATGAAATGGTTTGGTCCTTTGAAAGTATTTACAAGCTTTTTTGGGTTTTTTTCAGGAAAGAAAAGCCCCCCAGAAGAGCACGGTGGAATTGCAAGGTCTCAAACCATAGCTGAGCCCCCTCAGCCTGTTAACACCAGAGGCCAAACCACTGTCCTTGTTTGTGCCCTTCAGTTTTGATTCCTGTAACTGGGAGAAGGAAAGAGAACTGGTTTGATTTTTTTAATGAGATTAATTTGAAAACCAAAACCAAAGATGATGCGTATCTCGATGTGACATGCAGAGCTGTCTGAAGCCTTTGGCTTGGAGCAGCTCAGCTCCTTAGTCCCTGGGGCGAGCTGCATGTGCTGTGTCAAGTGGGTCTCCTCTTCTGGCTGCTGTGGCAGGAGCATGGCTGAGACATTATTTTTTTCAGAAATTCACTGCAATGTTGAGAGTTTCTGGCCATTAGGGAGGTTCAGATCCATATGGGAGCTATGGAAGACTTTGGAGGTTCAGCTGTGAATACACCATTGCTGTCAGCAAAGATGCTATTGATGCTGTTGGAGCCAAGAAGCAACGTCTGGGCAGGAGGAGCAGAAGCTGTATGTATGTCCCAGCCAGAGGCTTTGCTTGCTTTCATTTCTAATTGTCTGCTGCCTTCTTTTAAGACTGGTAACCTTATACCAGAGGGAAAAAGAGGATTATTTTTAAGCATGATGAAATTCAACTTGTAATTGCGGTTTCCACAGCAGCCCACTGAGAGGTAAGAGCATAGCTTTACCAGGCTGCTCCTAATCTCTAGGATTTACAGATGCTGAAAATGAGCAGGGAATCAGGGCTGCAGTGGCCTAGCAGCAGTGCAAGTGCACACACAGATATCCACGCCAAAAACACAATGTTTCTAGCAAATTTTGCATCACCTGCACAACTTTGGAAACCCTCATGTTTTGATGTTTGTGTCAGGTTTCACCTAGTGTTAGTCAGACCCTCCATTGTATTTAATGTCAGTTTTGATATCTGTCTGCTTGAGACAGGGTGTCATAATATATTCCATTGCTGGCAAGTTTCAACAGGGAAGCAGTAACTTATGCATTGACTGTTTCCCATGAGGTTTCATGTTCCTGTAAAATCAGCCATTTAGAAATAAACACAGTATTAGTTTAACTTGCTATTTCACATGAAACTGCTAAGACAAACCCTGTAAAAACAGCACTTCTTCAGATGTCCAGTGCTGTATGACATGCTCTTTTGAAGTGAAATGCTGCTCTTTGACAACATTTTAACAGCCAGTACTGATTTAGGTTTTTCCTTTATTTAAAGCCTCTCTATGGTGGCTGGCCACATTTCTTCGATTCTAAGAAGCTATCTGGTTTTTTTGAAGTAGAAAGCTTACTGTTGTGTATATGGTACCTATTGAAAGCCTGCCCTCACTTGAAATGTGCTGTATAAGAGAGTTCACTTGCTGCTCAGCCTTTTGCTCCTCAGAAGCATCAAATGCTCCCAGCCCCAAACAGAGATGCATGGGGCTCCTCTCTCTCTCCTGAACTTGTCATACTGCCTGCTGTTTGCCAGCAATGCAGGTGGAGCAACTGGCAGCTGAAAGCCGAATCTGAAATGGGTTCATGTAGGCAAAGACTATTGAATCAGAGTCACTCTGGCACAAGTGTAGGATTTTCTGTACTAGAGTTTTGGTAATATTATTCAAGTTCACGTGTATTTTTTAGAGCGAGCCTAGAGCAAATCCTCAAAACATAGAATGTTCTGGAAAGAGTGTTACTGTCATTCTGTTCTCCAACTACTTTTCTGGATTTGTGTGATTGAAAAATACATAAATGAAGTATTGGAAATATTTTTTCGTGCGTGTAAGCCCAAAGAAAACCTGAATGAAGGAATTATAAAAGTAGCTTTAGATAATTTCTCTTTCATGATACCATGGACATTTTTGTAGTATTTTAGAAATTTTTTGTGAATTTGTTTGGTTGGTTGGTTTGGGGGAGTTTTGTTTGGTTTTTTGGGGGTATTTTTTTGTTTGGAGTAGAAGATTCCTAGCCCACTAGGGACAGTTTGGCCTTTTCTGTAGGAAAAAAAGTTTACCTGCCAAATACCTTTGTGTTTCTTTCCCCCCATGCCACTAATTTTAACATGCCACTCACTTGAGAGGCATTAAAACTTCAAGTGACTGTCTGTGGGATAAAGTATGGCCACATCTGAGACCTGGTGCAGGAACAGGGAGCTTGGCTGTTCAGGTTTGTGCCTGATGGGGGATGTCTGGGTGGTTGTTGCCCCATTCCCCTATTCGAAGGCAGGGTGTGTTTGGAGGGACTGCTCCAGTCCCCTCCTGACTGCTCCCAGGTCTTCCACAGAGTGTTAGTGGGGCTCCCACTCCTCCTTGAGGTCCTGCAGCCAGTCTGATTCACCTGCTCTTGGTGCTGAGGAGGTGTAATTATGCATTTAGGTTATTTTTCTGATCTGATAGAAAATAGTAATATATTAATTTTGTTTGATTTAACCAGTGTATGTATTAAAACTCCCAACAGGAGCATGTGTGGTTGGAACAGCCCAGTCATATGTAGTTGGCTTGGGAGGCAAAGGCTGTTTCTGAATTAGAACTGCACCAGAGGTAAGTAATTTTGTGCTCTGAATTAGTGGAGCAGCCAAACCCCTTGTATTGACTTTTCTTGCCTGAAAAATGCCCTTATGAGCTGTGTCTGGACTTAGTCCCTTAAAACTTCTGTAGATGGAAAAATTCCATTGAGTATTTTAAAATAAATATGGGGTATATAAAAATACTGAATAGGCAGCTGAGCAAGAGAAAACTCTAAGAAAAAATTGCTATTGTGTAAAGATATATAGTTGCAACAGTAGACTGATATCCAATAATTTACTACTAAGTTCTAAAAATCAGATGACTGCAAAGTATTTGCTAAACCATTCTTTTTCATCTGACATGTGGTTGGATTATGTGAACTGACTCACCATTTAAATGGGACTACAGAGACTGGTGTGTTATTGATTCAGACAATCCTTGACCCCAGGGATAACACGATGTAACAGAGGAGGCTGGCTTTTTAGGCTAGAATTCTACATCTCTCTCTGCATCTATGTTATTTGACAATATTGAAAACAAAAAGATTAGGGAAGCAAAGAATGAGTTAATACCAGCAAAGTCAAGCAGCTTATTTGATGAAATAGTGCTGGTGCTCTCCAGAAGAAAAATCGAGAGGTGGTGAGACTGTAGTCTTTTAGATTCAAATTCTTTTCAAGAAAGCTATCAGTGGGCACTTGCAAGGATGCCTTTAGGACCTTTTCTTTGCAGAGAAACTCCAAAATAACAAATGAGTAATGCAGCAGACTGCTGATCACAGTCTTAACTGAAAATTTTCCCCCATTTTTGTTTTAAGAATATCATCCCTAGGCCTGTTTGTAGTCCAGGCACTGTGTATACCTTTTCGACCTGTTATTCATCAAATTCCGAACAGTTATCAGTCTCCAGACATTAAGCAGGTAGCCTGGCACTTGCCCAACAGGTACTGGATGATGCTGCAGCTGTGGAACAAGTACTTCATCAAAAATAATTTTCTGGCTTTTTATCAGCTTTTTCAAATCCCAGATTGCAAATCAGTTGCTTCCTTTTAGTTACATGGAAGCAAAAGGAAATGCACCTGAATACTTTTAAAAATAATTACTTCTAATACTATTTACCAAGGCAAACATCCATCTGTCCTCAAGTCTTCCTCTGTAGACTACAGCACTTGCTCCTTTCTTACTCTTTCATATGCAAACACTATATCTATATTATAATCACTGAGCACAAACCAGATAAAAGCAAAATCTGATGTATTAACAATGAAAATGTTCTTCTGAATAAAAACACGAATTACCTTGGGATTTTTGCTAGGATTATATGAAGAGCCTCAGAACTTGTCTCTGAAAGACTTACTCTTCTGATCATAGTAAAACATCCCATATTTCAATGCTTTCTTCCTAAGCAGGTTGAAGAATGATCTCTTTATATGCACAGTTTCTCGTAGGCACAAGATTTCACTAAAAACATTTGGGGAAAGGGCAATTGGCAATGTCTTATGGGTAATCTTCCTGTAGTCCTCCAGTCTGTTGAAACAAGATGCAGACAAAGCTGGTCTTTGGGAGCCTGAAATCTCCTCCTCTGAACAGTGGTGTGAAAACAAATCCCTTTTGGTGTGGGAGTATCTGCACAGAACAGCTGATGTGGCCTCTCCTGGCAGAGCAGCAGCTGCCACGTTCATGCTACATGGCCAGTAGGTTCCATGGTGAGAGGGAGTCAAACGTGGATCCCTGTGGGATCTACATATGCTAGACTTCGGAGATATTTCTCTTGCAGTTTCAGACAGCTCAGAGTCATGTGCTGACCTTTTGAAGGGTTCCTGAAGCTGTTAGTCAGAAAGCATTGGTGTTAGCTGCTGACAGTTCTGAATGGGTTACATACAGTACATTTCATTTGCTTTTACAGGTTTAGGTGATGGTTTACTAGTGCCAAGTGGTGGCAGAAAAAAAATCTTATCAACATGTGGTGTGATGTGAATGCTAGGAAATGCTATGCATGCAGAAATATTAGTTTCCTTTCAGGACACGGGGCTGTGTCAATGAACTACCAATAACTACTGATACAACAGGCCCGCCCTTGCCAAACAGTGCAAAGGCCATGTCTTACCAAGATCTGTAGCTCAAGTCAAGGCACAGTCAGACAGCACAGCTTCAGTGCATTTTTTTCTAGTGCTAAAAAACCAAAAAAAAAAATCAAGTGAAGTTTTCACAATTATTCCTAGATGGATCAACATAGCATAAAATAGTAGTGCACAGATCAGATGAGTCATACGGAAGTTTACTCCACGCTGACAGTAAAATGCTTTCACTTCAGCAAATTCTGGAAGCACCTCATTTCCTATGAGCTAGATTTTTTCATAAATTGTGGACAACAAATAAGATGAGTTTAACCCTTGCCTTTGTTGCTGAATGTGGCAAGTTGATCTGTGAGTAATGGAGCAAACAGAGCAATCTGTTCCAGAGCCTCCACAAAGTTTTCCATTGTTTGGGGAACGAATCAGTCCATTCTCTGCATGAAAGGGAAAGTCACATTTAGGAACTTCCTATGTTGCAATGATCTTCTTTAATGTATTGCACTGCTGGTGACATTCTCATTGATATTGGGGTCCTTTGTGTGCTTTGTATCAGTTTTAGTTGCCTGTCAGGAAATTGAAACACCTGTATATGTAAGGAAGTCAGTCTTTGATTCTTTCTAGCCCAGAAGTGTGCCTGCTAACATGCTTCAAATCAGACTGCGTTCACAGTGGCATGGAGCCAAGGTATGAAAAGCTTGGTAAGGATTTTACCTCATCTTCCTATTGCAGGGTTAAGTTTCATCTTTAAATTAACTCCACTTACATAGGTCATGAAGGGTCTTTTGGGAGCTCAGAATGGTGTTTGGAAGGGCATGGCTTTTGCCACGCTCAGGTGGTTGCTAGACTGGAGCTGGCTAGGTGTTTCCTCTAAACTAAGACGGGACTAAGGAAAATCTCACTTGTGGGTTCATATGATTTAATCAGTACTAACCTGCATGCCCACTGCTCTCCAAGAAGAAAGATCTGGTTTTACAGGGAATTCCTACCTGGACCATGTAATTCTAAAATAAATTGTAGGCATCTGTATTAAGAAACTTTTATCCAGAAGGAAGCAAAATGGAGGCAGAATTGAGGGGGAGGGAAAGGGAGTGAAGAGGAGGTCTACCCATCAACAAGGATGGGGAAATGGAGAATGCTGGAATTTCTTTTCTATTGAAGATGAAGAGCAGGTTTTTCTGTTCCCGGATAAAAGGAATATATCACATATATATATAGAGCCATTTAGCATTGCCAGGTGTTACTGGATAGACAGTGAGCAAGAGCTTGTTCTTCCAAATGCCCCAGGACCTTGAAACGGGTATGTAAAGAGGGGTTCTAGCTGCCTAGCCCTGCAGATATGTGGCAGGGAAACAGCCAGCCACAGATTGGAGATAGTAAAGAAAAGGGTGTTAGCTACCACTCTTCATTGCTTATTATTCTTCATTGTTTAGCAATGTGGATTGCTACAGGATTGGAGATGAAGTGGAGGCCCCGTTGGGTTCAGAGGTAGGTGTTGAGATCGCACTTTTGCTCTTGTATAGGACTGTTGACATACTGGTCTCTTCTCAGTCCAGTTCTCTTCTCAGTTCTTAGGAAAAACCTAATCAAATAGTTCTTCTTCTCATGGCAGCACACTCAAGGCTAGGAAGACACAGCCAACACAAAAACTATTCTCATGTCATTATCCTAACCTCACTCTAAAGTCAGCAGAGCTGCGGTCACTGGTGCTCAGCTCGAAGCTTTTGTGGCCTCCTCTAGTATCTCCTGATTCTAGGGGTTTTCTTGCTTGATCAGACTATCTGGGTGCAAGTGAAACCCAGCGGTCAAGATTTCACATAGCACCTGCCCAGCAGCTTGGGGAGGAAAGCCTGAAGTCTCAGCCTACTGGCTGAGAAACAGCAGTGTAAAGAAAATTGAAGACTTAGCTGTTTTAGAGCAAACTCATTATAGTCTAAGGCCAGCCTCATTATGTTTGGGATCCTAGATCTCTGCAGTACAGTGGCCCTGAGCAGCAAGGCATGCTGAGCTGGGATGTCTCGGCTTCTGCTTGGCAGGTCATCTGTAACTCTCCCAGGTCCTTTTGTTGCATCTTCTATGCATTATAGAGCATTTCTATTTGCCACATCATACAGAACTGCCCCAGTCTTTCAGTGACCAGAGTCCTGCAGCTCTCTTTGCACCTTGCCTACTAATAAGAATGCCTACTAAAGAAGGCATCTGTCTCCTTTGGCAGGGGAAAAAGGGACTTACCTGAGGTCTCCCAGCATCTCAGGAGCTGTACAGAGTAGGTGCTGGGTCACTGGTGTAAACTCCAGCTGTCCCGTGGAGGCTGTGCCTCCCCGAGTCACTTCAGCTGAGATGTAGCTGAGTCTGATTCATCAGCTTAAAAAGAGACTGGGAAGTGCTTGGGAGAAGTTGCTGCTGCTGGGGAAGGAATTAATTTTTCCTCTGATTTTTCTTGTTTTACTCTTCATTTTCTCTTTGCTCCTCAGAGAGGAGTGTGGGCTCAGCTTACAATGAGTTAGGACTAGACCAGATTCTCTTTAAAAAAAAGCTTGAGATTCCAGGGAAGGATTTTATTCCTTTTGTCTGCTTTTCTGTAAAAGATGGTCATTAAAAGGAGAGTCTGAGTTTCAAGAGTAGGTCTATTAGAGAGGTAGAAAGCAACTCTAAAGCTTGACTTTGGATCCTGATTTCCTCTGAAGTCTATGCTGAAATTCAGATTTAGGTGGGCCTAATGAGCATTGCTCAGAAATATGCCATGCAGAATATTTCTGGGCTATAACCAGGCTCAATTAACTCCTGGCAGCTTTAGGTGGTAATGTTTCAAAGCACGGTCTGTGGGGTGTTTTTTCAGGGGTCATTCGGCAGTGTCTCACCACAGAGAAGAGTGCTATTGAACTCTTTGGAAAAGCTATGAAATTTCATACACTGGATGCAGTCCCAGGAGACGAATCCAGACCCAAACACTATCACTCTTAGATTTGTCTTTCATTCAAGAAGTCATGAAGCAATCTATTTTGCTAGAAAAAAAAAAAAATCATTATCACCATTCTGAGTATTTTCCATAGGAAAAAAAATTCATCAAAAATGCCTGAGATCTTTGAGAAAGATCTCAGTAGTGCAGAGATGCATTACACTGATTGTGAACTTAGCCTTTCTTTGGGTTTTTCTGCTTGTCATTTTTACTTAAATACAAATATTAATGAAGACCTAAACATGCCCTTTTACTGTTGCCCTTTATTTTGTTTTTCTGTAAAGACTGCTCATAATCCTATAGCTATCTTTTTCCACTTTAAAAGGTTCTTACTTCTTATTGCTGTCAGGATAATAATGCTGCATCATTCCACCTAAGTACCAATAAATAGGAATGCAGAGCCATGACTTCTATTCAAAAGCATGCAGGGTCCTTTATATGTTTTGGTATATATAAATATATCTTTCAACTTGTAGTGGTAGTACAACACCTGAATTAAATCATGACTTATTCGTTCTATTAAAGCTGTGTTGTCCTTGCCATTATCCCCTTTTCCAGTAAACGAGTACAATGAAAAATTGATTCTAGCTGTATTGGACTGCAGCAAAAAAAAAAAAAAAA
>VWZG01006761.1:707175-750515 GCA_013396735.1 Grallaria varia | reverse complement strand
AAAAAAAAAAAAAAAAAGATTGTTACATTATCAAAGTCCTCTCTGCATCCATAATATAAGAACCAAAATCACCTGTCTTTATCTTCTCAGTCAATATGGTACCTGAGTCACATTTTCGTGGAAAACACTTTAAAGGTGTCCACTGTATGTTATTTAGATTTAACAAATGCGTTATTTAGGCTGTCTTCATTTATTTTGATTACCTGAGATTGCTCTGCCATCCCTGTGAGTTATAAAAAGCCTAATATTAAATGCCACACTAGACTAGTATGTCAGTAACAATATCAGATGACTTCTCCTATGTGAAGCAGTGTGACAGCTGAACAAGTGCACTTTGTAAAATGCATGTGGAAACCTTGTATTCAAGGGGGAGATTTCAAGGCGTGGCACTCCCTTTCTGAAAGGTAGGGCAAGGCAGAGGGCTTCAGTTAGTGGTCGCTAAAACAGTATGACCCTGCTGGAAGCAAATTCAGGGAAAGTGGCAGTGAACCTTGGAGTCTGCATTTCTAGGAGGGATAAGCTGGTGCCAGATGCCTAAAACTGTCAGCTGTGTTTTACAGCCATGGTTTTTAATACTTTTAACAGGCAATGTTTAAGAGCAGCTAATTTACTGCATGTCTCAATAGCAGTCTGAAACTGTTGAGCATCTAGTAAGAACAGAGAAAAAAGTGAGCAGCTCTAGAGACACGGCCATCATTTCAACATGTACATTTGCATATTTCATCTAATGCCTCAAGTCAGATGCCTAAAATTAGTAGATTTATTTGGATGTGTGGAAATAATTGTAATTTGTTTCACAGCAATCAATTTGTGATGCTTTGATTTTCCCTTTCTACAGAATTAAATTATTAAGGGGAAAATATGATTTTCATGATACTTTTTATCATTCTCTCTGCTTGAAGTTTTGGTGAGTTTGACACACTATAACCCAACATTCTGCCATGAGTAATAAATATATTTTTAAAAACCCCAATCAAATAAAATACTAAGTATGAGAAGTTCAAAGACATGAGGGACAGTAGGCTCTTACCTTGCCAGGAAATGTAACCATAATAGGAGCCCGTTTTCCATATCCACCAATTATTTGCAACTATTTGATGGCAACAATGGACTAAGTGAGGAGACTGTGTCCATCAGGGTCTATGTGGGGCTGTGTTGGGAGGCCAGGGAGTCAGATGAAGGGTTGAGCTGTTCTTCAGAGGTGCTTTCTTGATCCTTCACCCACAGACCTGCTCTCTGGCAAGTCATATAAGGCACAGCTAATTGGAATTTTAACAACTCTGTCCCAGCAGAGATAGTGAGGGTTGCTGCAATGGTGCTCAGCAAGCGGTAGTTGCTTTAGGATTTGAGGCTGGTATCAGCCCTAGGCAGCAGGTAGAGATGATCATCATCCGAGGCTGCTCCAGCTCCTCAGCCCCTGAACAAAGCTCTGCTAGGGTAGAAAGGATGTCCTTGCTGTTCAGAAGAGGTCTTGCAGTACACCTGAATGACACTGGTATTCCCCCTCAAGATGCCTGATGGTGACCCGCAGCATCATGACGTGCGCTTGGGAAAGCAAGTGAAAGCAAGCAGAAGTGTTCAAATTTTGGCTGGTACCTGAGGCTGACTCATGCTGAGCCCAGGGAAACCCTTGAGCATCCCTGGGCCTCCAGAGCAAGAGGCCACTACTGCTCCAGCAGTGAAAACATCAAGGCCCATGCCTACACTGCTCTTGCTTTTGGCATGAGTACCCATATTTTTTTTCCATCTCCTGCCCTCATTTTGTTTCTTTGTTTAAAAACCTTGCTTTTTATTTTAGCAGAGGAATAAAAACATCTACTTAAAAATTAACTTCAAAGCCCCTAGTCATTGCACAGCTACAAGCACAGAAGTGTTCCCTCTTAATCTTTTTCAATGTTGAGGTTTTTTTCTTTTTATTATTTCTTTTTTACAGCTGGGCACAGAAAGACTGGACTGGTAAGTCAGAACCTAAGCTGTGCTGTGCCTGCATGCAGCCCCTGCTGTAACTGTGTCCCCCTGCTGCAGCATCCCTTGGCACCACCCATTCATGCCCCACTGACTCATTGGTACAGTGTCTATCCATGATCCAGCAAAACTGTGACATTTCCTCACTAGTTTGGGCCGGTTCCTAAAGGCCAGGAGGGGTCAGACCTTGCTGTGGCTGCATACATAGGGGTACTGAAATGAAGGGGGAGTAGAAGAGCCAGTGCAAGTTCAAGGTCTGCTCTTCAGCTGTCCTGGCCAATTAAGGGGATAACTCAACAACGTCTGAAGTTTGCCTTGGCTCAGATGAGACCCTGAGTGCCAGGATGCCTGTGTCAAATGTTTTTAACCTTCTACTGACAATATCACATTTATACCTTGATGTGAACAAGCTTTCTCAGGGGCTGTGCACATCTCTGCCGCCAGGACAGCTTTGCTGGTGGCATTTTGGAGCTTCTGCTTCTGATCACAGCCAGAACAAAGGGGAGGAGGAGAACAAGAAATAAGAAATTATGAGAAAAAATTGTAACTGGCTCTGGGTAAAGACCATTCCTATCAGAAGTGGTCCTTTGTCCATCTGTCTGGCTCTCCCTCCGCTTGCCTGTCTCCTGCACAGAGGTGTACACAGACTATCTCGGCTGCATTTCTTTCTCTGCTCATACCGTGAGTGCTCAGCAGGCTCCGCCTGTGCCGGGGTACTGTGGGTGGTAGGAGGGGGCTGTACACCTGGGTCCGTGGGAACTTGCAGTCCTGTTGTCTGCAGAAATGAGCTGCAAAGCTGCTGCTTGGCTCTCGCCCATAATATATTCATGTTTCTTCCTCAATGCAAGTATCCAGTGAAGTAAAAGACTGAGTTCGTGATGGGATTCTGGTTATCATTAAGGAGTTTTGTACCTATTTAAAAAATATATGCAGAAGCATGTTGCTGATTATTTTAAGAACCTATGCAAATTTATTGATTTGCAGTAGGAAAAGCTTGCTGTGATGTGTAAATTAAGCCATTTAAATCATCTTGCATGCTAACTGGAGCATCAGCTCTGTTTATTCAGTGAGTTAATACTCTACTACCCGCCACAGCTTTATAGTTGCACTTGTGGTTCTTGCTATCCCAAAAGAGCTAGCTGCTGTCCTCCTGCTTATCTTTTTAAGCAGATAACCCTCCTGTAGTCTGGGATGGGTTTTGGTTGTTGCTCTTTTATGGTGCCCCAAAATGTGCCAGCTGCCTCTTTGGCCAGGCAGGACTGTCTCTCCCTGACAGAAGAGGAGGTAGTGGCCTTGAGCTGGGGGCAGTCTGCAGCCAGGAGAGCAGTGGTTATGTCAAGTTCTGCTTTTGATTGCTACAGATGACTTCAATATCTCTCTGTGGGCAGTGTCCACTTAAATACTTCTGAAAAATGTGATAAAGAATGTATTCAGTTTCATTCCCAACCCAAGTCACCAGTGGGTCAGATGTAATTGAAGATTAGACAGACCCTAAATTTTTTTCATGTCCTTGCACAATAACATTTGGAAGCTGCTTTAAAGCTGGACCAAGGGATATATTAACACATAAATTGTGAAGATAGTTGTGTTAGTTCTCAGGCGAACATACATATGCACATACAGTCCTCCCCAGTATCTTTTGCACCAGAGCTGGGCAATTGCTACCTGAAGTATGTAGGTGTGCTTGTAAATGTTTGTAGGCACATGGAGCTGAAATCTGAGATAGTACAAGATGTTCCCTGGAGTCCCTGACCTAGGCTCTGTCCTCAAAGAGGGGCCTGCACAAAGGTAAATGAGTGCTCCTTTGACAGGAGCTCTTCATTAAAGAAAAAGTTGAGAAGAAAGTTTTCTGTGGTGGATTGGCATTTCCCTTCGCCTGTATTTCATGCTAACATCATTGCTTAGGCTTTTCCCTTACAATAGGACTAGAATAATTCAGTAATTGAGGAATTATGTGATGCAGGCATAAAGCACATATCTGTCAAAGCACCTTGTATCTCAGTTTTGAAAGCCTTGCATGTGATGCATGTAGCATTTGCCCATTTAGAAAACTACAGACATTTAGGACAACAGACCATTGGCTGAGCCAAGTGATATTAAGGTGAGGATTTCAAAACTGTAACTCGGTCCTGGCAGGTAAAACTGCATCCATTCAGGGGAAAATTTAATGTTCTAAAACTTCCAGATGAAACAGAGGAAAAAAATTAAATGCAAATTTTAAAATGCATGTTTTAGTTCTCACATTTTACAAATTTAAGAGGTGCTGAATTTAACTGACAGTTTTCTTGGCAGCAAGAAAATTCCAAAGATGCACATGCAAATATTTTTCAAAACTGAAATTTCTATTTTGCATGCATAAGGATTACTCCAGAAGTGCTGGCATACTCACTTGCTCACAGAAGAAAAGTAGTGTCATGTGGCACGTCTGGCCAATCACAGGATAACTCTGTTTTTTTTAATTTTAAATATTCTGATTAATCCATAGAGTAAAAAAAATATAGGGAAAAGAAAGTCACTGAATATATTTGAATAACAAATTCAAGATGGTGTGATTGGCTTATATATATTCCCCAAGCAAGGAGAGACAAAATTAATCAAATAAATTATTCATTTTGAATTATTTGTTCAGCTCTGTTTTAACAAGTAAAGCCTAATACTGATGTCTGAATTTTGCAGTTTGCTACAAAAGCTCTCTTATCATGTGCCCTATCCTCCTGATACCCCCTGCTATGCTGTGGGGGTCTGATTTGTTCACATATGACCACTGCATTTGCTGTGATGGTGTATCTTCTGTGAAAGAGTTCCTAAAAGTAATTAGGTCTTTAGTGGCAGGCACTGAAAGTCCAACATGCTCATTGACCAAAAGGCATTAGAAATGTAATGGTGCCCATTTCTACTAAATAATTGCAACACAAATAGCATTCGTCTGCCTTGGCCATTGAACAGAATTAGATTCAGGTTAGAGTGCATCCGTACACTTACCCTGAGCAGCACTCAGCGTGGCTGTCCTAATTGCACCCCAGATACCTAGACCATATTTAGATAGAGGATTTAATGGCTCTGCTACCAAAAGTCTGCTAGTCTTTTATTGCATTCATTTTCATCAGAAAAACTAATCGCAGTATTCTGAGATAAATACAGTAATTAAAATATAATTCTTCTTTCTTTGATAGCTATGTGATGTTTGGTACTCATATCCAGTCTTATTCCAAGCTCAAATAGGAGGGAAAGCACAAAGCTGAACTATTTAAGCATCTGTCAGCCTTCTGACAGTAGGAAAACACTGCACTGAGAACCAAAAGGGGACAGCAAGTTGCTAAGCAGGACTGTCTGCCTCCTTTGCCAGCCCAGTGCTGGCCAGGAGCAGCAAACCACCCCTTGTGGAGGACAGGGAGTTGAGGATGTGCTGCGGCAAGGCAGGGCCCCATCATGGAGGGCAGGGTCTGCAGCTTGCCTAGAGCCCCAGGTCTCACCGTTTCTGTGAAGCAAAGCAGCAAGGTGCTAGAGCATCATTTTCCTCTGTCTGCTATGGGCGAGCGGTGGAATGACAATTGATGCTGCAGCACAGTCTGGCTGAGGGGAATTTTAAGTGCTAAATGATATGTCTCTGCTCCAAAACCCATGTGTGAGGCTCAGGGCTTTGAGCAGAGCCTGCCAGTCACATCCTGCTGCCCAGACAACAGCCAGGGCTGCAGCCAGCACTGATGTGGGAGGCAGGTTGGGACAGGGCTGGCAAAACCTGGAGCACCATAGACAGCTCATTTCATAAATACTGCCAGGTGATTGTGAATTTCGTTGCCAAACCCGATTGTATTTGAAACACGAAAGTGCACGAATGTAAGTGGCACTGTCAGCTCCCTAAAAATCACATTTTTGGAAGTCTGTTATACTTGTTCTGTTCCGTATGTGGAGGGATTTTTATGAAATGTTCCAGGCAGAAAGTGAAAAACTCTGTAGTGTACTGGCATGATACAACTATCTTGCATGAATGCAGTGCTTTCCACTTAAAGTGACTTGCATAAGTGGTAATATTATCCCCATTTTGCTGATGAAGAAACTGAAGCCCAGCATTTCCTTTGAGTCATATCCAGTGAGCAAGGATAAAGCCAAGAATGAAAGTGCTGACACACAGGATTTCCCATTGCCACTAGACAGGTTGTTGCCACTGAAAGTATTTCATTCTGACTTCATAGTTGTCTTCCCCCTAATTAAACACCATCTTACTAACCACTTTGTTTCCCCAAAAGAGAAAAAGAATTGTCAGTATTTTCTCCAATCTGCTCTCCAAAGCATCCTCTAATGCAGCAGGAGGCTTTGCAAGCCTTACTTGCAATGACTGGACACAGCAGAGAAGAGACTGTGTTGTAAGTCAGCTGATGCAACCGGTGCATACACTAAATCTGTATCTGTGCAGGTCTACAATATATGGAAGGCAGCAAAATGTGGCTCCTGGAAGACTTATGTTGTCTATAAGGAATCATTATAGGTTTTGTTAGAATTGTTAACAATTCAGCAAAATTATATGAGAGATAATTACGTGAGTTATTGATTGATGCATATTAAGAAAGACCTTTTATAGGTCATTATGAAGCATTATTGGGGCCTCTGAATGCATCAATAAAACCATTTATTTCTTCACATGGATACTAAAGAAGACTTAGAAAGATGACATGTGCAGAAAGCTGCTTGTGCCAGTAAATTATATTTACATCTGCTGCATATGGATAGGCGGGATACAGGCCAAGTATGTGATGGTGGGAAGCAGCTTGCTGCTTCTGTTTTGGGAAAGTTCATCACGGTTGAAATTTTGGACAAATTAGATTCTGAATCAAACTAGAAAGACAGCAGCAGATGAGCTCAAAACTTTTGTTGCTCCAGAAACTCCATTCAGAATAATATGCTATCTCACTTGTCTTATCTTTCCATCAAAGTTTTGAGGATGTTTTCTGGTTGCTGACGGGAGCAGGGGAGAAGAGAGGATCTTGCACTGAAAGGAAGAAAACCACACATAATCTGTTTTGCTCTGAGTTTTGTCTTTGGAAAATGGAGGACATGGAAGAGGTCCATCTTTGCTGCCATTTGGATGCAACTGCAAGAAAAAATAAGAAGGTATGGAAGTCAATCTATGCCAGTGGTAAATCTTCTGCACTGGTTTGTGCCCAAGCACAATATAGCTTTAGAGACAAATTCAATTACAGTTTTTGGGCAAAGTGTAAGTCTCGGAGTTGAAGAGTACAGATACTGGCATTTTGTCTTCAGAGGCAAATGAGTGCAGCAATTTCCTTGATACAAAACCAGAGCTAAACTGAGGCCTTCTGGCAAGGCCCTCTTGCCTCATTGTGTACCGTTTTAGGCTCTTGTCCTGCCTTCACCTCCCTCCATGGAGCAGCAGCAGTGGGCTGCCAGGGAATAACTTGGGGCATTTACCCTTGGGGACCAAGGCCCAGTGTCTGCTGCAGGGCCCCCCCTTGGGGAGGAGCTGTGGAGGCATGGGCAGGGAGCGTCCTCTGCCTTTGCTGGTTGTGCATTTTGCCCCTCTGGATGGGCTATAAGCTAGATCTGCCTCCTGGTGCTGTGCCTGAGACAGGGAGAAAGCACACTGTCTGGAGGGTCCGGCTGGCGATGCAGCCTGCTGATTACTGGTGAGAATCAGGAACGCAGTCAGACCCTGCCATTGTTTTGCAATGCAGAAGTAGCAGCCTTTTCCTTAGAGAACGTGATAAAAATGGATTCTGACTGAATCTCCAAATCACCTCAGGTTGAATCAGAGACTCAAGCAAGCAGAGCTACTGCTTCTGTTACCCAAATAATGTCTGAAAAACACAGCTTGCTGGAAATGGCTGCACTGCATGCATGCATGGGAAGACCTAAACACAGGGGGAAGGGGAAAAACTAAGGACTTAGTCACTGTGCTGATAAGTCTCCTTATGTAGCTATTATATAAGGAGAGCTGGCTGAAAGGTCACTGTGTGCTTTCAGGCTTGGCTGCTGATGGGTGAGTTGTGTTTTAATGTGAGCAGGCTGCGCATGGCTGTCCCTCACGTGCTGGGAATTAAAGCCCCATTCGTTGGCAGTGATGGCAGAGGGGTTTTGGAAGAAGCAAAGATCCTCAGCATTGCTGATGCTGGTGGAGAGAACAACAGGGCACTTTTGCAGCATTCTGCACCTTGCCTCTGTGCGGCGGTGCCCACCCAGCAACCAGTGGGCCTGGCTTTGTCCAGTCATGGACACTTGCTGATCCCTGTGCATTCCCTGGTCAGGAAGCCTCTGATCTCAGCATGGAGCATCCTGCAAGGATGCCACTACCAGCTTTTGCTGCTCAGGGTGTACCTGTGTATTTATTTCACAGCACCTGCCTCTGTTTCTCCTGCAGCTATTTCACTTTAATCTGTGTACTAAGTCAGACCGAGCTCAGCCTAGTCAATCACAAACAGCGAAGATTTTGCAAATCTAAAATAATGTTTTCCTGCCACAGATACAGAGTGGACATTGAAGGTGACTGAAGACCCTTTCCCAAGCCCTAGCAGGGCACCAGTGGCGAAGGCTGGAGCAACCCTGATTCTACAGGCAGCCTTCTGCCTTAAACTCAGGGACTCCCAGCAAGTAAAATTACAGCAAGTACCACAGTAATTTGCATAGGTAAATCCACATATTTCACCAGTAAAATGTAAACATGTTTGGTGTAGTCCCCCAAAGTGCACAGTCCTGCTGATGCCACTTGTTTGTGTCTATCCAATTTTGGATTATGTTTGCTTCTCAAATTTAATAATTTTGACTAGTTAACTTCAGCCTGTTCTTGAAAAGGAAAGTAGTTATAAGGAATAAAAAGTAAAATAAAATAAGGAGGAGTGACCTTCTCATGCAAGGTTAATAGCATGNAGCAGCATTTTGGATGGTGTGTCTCCATGCCTCCGATTGGAGGCCAGAGTGGACCACTGATGGTAGTCAATATGGCCGAGGCTGAGGTATTGTTTCAGAGAGTCCTTGTATCTCCCCTTTTATATGGGTCTGAATCGTAGGTCATCTACCACCGCCACCTGCATCTCCTCGAACGCTTCCCTCAGCGCTGCCTCCACACTATCCTAAACATCCACTGGTCTGATTATGTGACCAATGTGTCTGTCCTTGAACAGGCAGCAGTCACCAGTATTGAGGCCATGCTGCTGAGAACGCAGCTGCGCTGGGCAGGGCACGTCTCCAGGATGGAGGATCACCGCCTCCCTAAGATCGTGCTCTATGGTGAACTTGCCACCGGCTGCCACAAGAGAGGAGCCCCAAAGAAGTAACAGCATGATACTGCATGGCAAATGGCTTACATTTCAAGGCTATTCAAAATGTTAATATTCAAGTAGATCTTTTTTGCCCAGAGAAGAGAACATAGTGACTAAAGGTCCTGCAGCAGCCAGAGTGTGTGCTGTTGGAAGGTGGCACGTTTAGGCTACACCAAAGGGCCTCAGAAAAGATAAAATCATAACTAAAATTCTTAGATTAGCAATGGAAGAATATTGTAGGTATTTTCTTTCTGTGTCTTCAATACAATGACTACAGCTCTCCAGGTCAACCTGGTGCAACCTGGTGCAGGTTTATGCAGCCAGAAAAACCTCTAGAGTGGCTGATGCTGAAGCCTGAGGGAGGGCTGGCTCTGCTCCTCCTTTGGGGTTGTCCTGCCTGCCTGCCCTTTGACCTCTCTGGCCATGTTCCCACTAAACCCTGGGAACAAATGCTATTTGTTTTGACATGTGTCAGTACCAACCATGGACACTGGAGGTTGTCTCCAAGGCTGGCTTTTTTTTTTTTCAGTAAATGCCACACTCCTCTCCCTCCTGGGCTACTGTGACCAGTACAGCATTTCTCTTTAGCTGGAGGGAGTAGTTGAACCTGTGACTAAAATCTGCCATGCCAGAGATGGGTCAGCTCCCAGCAGGTCTCAGAGCAGCTGACATGTGGCTGCCAGGCTCTGCTCTGGTTCCGGGACTCCCTGGCAAGCCCTGCTCCCAGTGTCACAGCTCCCCTTTGGCCAAGCACCCCAGGCACATGCTGCACACCCCCTGCCTTGAGCATCTCTGGCTGCAGAGGGAAGTTCTGATGCTTACCCCATTCAGCCTCCTCCTCTACAGGTGATGAATACTAGGGTGTGTAAGTTAAGAGAAAATTTGAGAAAAATTGGCTAGACAAATTAAAACTGCCTCAGGCAGCTTAACTTGTACAGCGACACATACAGTACTTAACACCCTAGATTTCATTATTCTTAACAGCATAGCTGGAGTCCTATTTTCACACATTAAATATTCTTGGATTTTTTTTCCCCAATGAGCAGACATATGATTTTTTTCTCTGTCATCAACATGCACGTTTTGTCCTTTCAGAGACTTTTTTCAAATTGGAATAGAGATTAGTTTTACCTAGGACTTAAAGAACTCTGATGCTTGGTAAGGCCTTGGTTCCTGTTTTTTATGGAAATGCATAGCTGTGGGGGCTATAGGGAGCTGCTCTCTGCTTAGCACTTCTGAGAGGAGAGCTGTGCAAGAATACACTATTTCACATCTCAGCTTTCACAGACAATGTGAAATTTGGCTGTTTGCCAGGAAAAAACCCTCTTTCCTTAAGTAGGAATGGGCACGATCTTTTGCTCTCCCAGGCCAGGTCTGCAAACCTCTGAGAGCATGAAGGGAGAGGAAGTATCAAAGCCTTCAAGAGGCAGGAACCAAACAACCAAGGCCCATTGTATCTGCTTGAGGTAGAGGATGAGGGTGCACATGAGGAGACTGGAAATGTCTGAGATTTCCATTTGTCACTGGAAAATCTTGACAGGAAAAGACCTTCCCAGTGAGCCCTAGGGCAGGCAGACTACTGGTTAAAGTACCCACTGTGTGGGTGAGAACTCACCAGAAAACCATTTGCTGAAGCAGACAGGGGAAGCTGGGGGCGGCCAGCCTGGGGAGGAGGTTGGGTGAGTCCTGTCACAGGGTTTGGGAGGATTTGCCAGCATTGCTGTTGGTATTATCTTTGCATTTCCACTTCTTGGGTTAAGACAGTGTGCATAATGAAACTTGTGTGTCAGGGTTTCAGACAAAGGCAGTTTTTGCATGCACACATCCCTGCATAGATCTTCCTGGGCTGTTTGCTCATGCCCTTCTGAAGCCATAGAGCTTTTCAGGGTGAGATTTGGGGAACAGAGAAGAGAGCCCAGGGAGCCTGCCAGTTCACCAAACATGGGTGTCTGCAAGCCTGGCAACTTGCTAGGCTGCCCTGCTGTATTGTATGAAGCCCTGTGAACTGAAATAAGTTTGGAGCTGCATGTGGTGCTGGATCCCATCCTTGGGGCTTGATGCAGCTGTAAACAGAGGGTCTACTTCCCCTTGTCTCTGCCTCACACATCCTGTCCTTCCCTGATGCTCCTGGGGCTGTGGGTCCCTGCTACTGTTGTGCTGTTCTGCTTTCAGACGTATCAAGCTACTTCTCGTGAAGTGTCAAGTGGCACTAGACATTCATGATTAGGGACCCAAATCCTTCCTTAATTTTCCTGGGACCAGACTCACTGACTGCTCTGGTGCAGAGTATCAGCTTTCCCAAGATGATCCTCAGGTGTCTCCGTCCTACTGCTCATTAAATTTAAGCCTCGCCTGCTGGGATGATGTGGGTGTATCTCATCTAAATAGCTCTTTGCTATTGCAAAGGGCTTAGATATACCTGGCAGTTTTGTCTGTCTTGTTCTCAACCAGTGAAGCACTATTTAAGCTTAGGACTTGAAACATTTTAGTCTATGAAGTCTTTTAGTTTAGAGCACAGGTGAAATGTCGTAATCTATACGGTAAAAGAGGTCAAACTGGATGAACAAGTAGTCTCTTTTGGCCCTAAATTATGAAATTCACAGAATGATTTCTAATGATGAATGCATTTGTAAAACTTGGTTGCCTTCTCAGGAGTAATCTGAAAACAGAAAAACCACTTCTTTTGTTAAGCAGACTGTGACAAACAGTTCTACCAACTTTATGCTATGCAGACATGTATTTTTGGATATTCTTCAGGAGAGAAATCTACTGCAGTCAAATCTACATAGCCTGCAAGAAAAGAATCTGAAACAAAACAAAAGCTATACGTAGATTATGAAAGGTAGAGAATCAGGTTGGAATTCTAATGTAAATGTATGTCATTATCAGTAGAGATCACTTGTAAAGCACTATTTTAACTTGAAGAGCCAAGAACTAGAATATTAAAGTGAATGTCTTTTTACATGTGCATTTAGAACAAAAGGTTCCCTGTCATTAGAAATTACATATAACAGTTGGATGAGGGTTGTTGTTTTCAGTGTTTGGTTTAAACACAATAAAGATGAACAGAATTAAAATATGTTCATTGATGCATGAGGATGAAGTCAAGATCAGAAGTACAATTTCCTAATTTTTAGATTTATTCATAGACTCTTCCTTTGTATCAACTGCTAGAGATGTTTAATGAATGCTTAAAACCAAACACTGCTTCCCACCCTCCCCCACCCCCCCACGGTGTTCAGTGCATTTCGTACAGGCAACCTGATAAAAAGAATATCTAGGAGGAGGAGAAGGCAAAATCAAAGTTGATGTATCAGAACATCTACTGCATGTCTAAATACAATGAAATTTGTACTGTGTGGGTGTATTCTCTCATTTTAAATAATGTTCATTGATTTTTAGTTTTATTATGTTTGGAATTGTGGTGTGTTACACAAAGAGCATTTTACTGATCTTTATGATTCCATAAAATCCTATAACAATTTGGATAAAACTGGCTGCACTGTATTTTTGCTTTGTTTCTGCTGTTAGACTTTGTTTAGCTCCAGGTGTAATGAGCACATGGACCTTTGTCCTCATTTTACTGAAAACTCTAGGAACATTGCTACAAACTCCAAGATATCCAGCCATAGGGTGCATCTTGAATCGTTCAACAAAGACACCTGGTTTGACCATGTGTGGGGCTGGTCTATGAAGAATGAAGCTGACATGAACTGAACCTGTGGTGACAAGAAAGGCAGAATTAGAAAAGGGTTTCAGTATCTAGCAGATTTAAGTTGGTAAAGATCTGTGAGAAAATTTGCATGAGATTTCAGAGATGCAATGTCCTGTTCTGACGAGATTTTCTCCTCCAGACACCTGTCTGACATACTACTTCCCAGCGTGTGCATGGAAAGAAGGATAAGCTTGATGAAAAGGTGTCCAAGCAAAACTAAGAATTTTTCCTCTAACCTTACAAAGAAGAGAAGTGAATTGTAGTCAGAGGAAAATTAAGACAGAGTATCCAGGAGTGTCATATATAGCCAGGGAATGGTAAGAGGACTTAGAGCAGGGTAGTGGGAGTCCTGAGAGCTGGGGTATATTTATAACTCTGTAGAGATCTCACCATGTGGACTTGGACAGAGTGCTCCAGATTGATGTGAATATCAGTAGTAATACATAAGACCCCTGTTGGCTTCCACAAGCTTTGAAGTATGTTTGAACCAGACTTCAGTGGCTCAGTATGCACTTCACTACCTGCTCCTGTTCTCCCAGGCTGAAGCACAGACCTCCTGTGTGGAACTGCCAGGCCAAAGCTTTTTCTCCCTGAGACCCAGAGGAGGCAGAACAAGGTTGCAAGGCATTGGACAGAAAGGCTTTTGTCCTGAGAGACTGGACTTGCCTTTTGCCATGAGGTGAGACCTCCTGAGACCTTTCCACAAGGAGCTGGCAGTCAGGAGAGCCTTAGCACCAGCCACTGTAGGGCCTGCACCCAGCCAAACCCATTTTGTCCTTCTTCTAGAGGTGGCTGGGCTGCACTTCCAGGTACAACAAAGGACCAGAAAGTGTCACTTTTAGGTAAAGAAACACCACCTGGCTGGGCATTCCTGCCCTTGGGTGCCCAGAGCTGTTTTGTCTGGGCACAACAGGGTCTGTTGGATGCACTAGGACATGGCAATTAACCTCCCCGTGCCAATTAACCAGTATTTGCAAGGAAGTTTGATAGGACAGGGATACTATGCAGCTGGAAGCCAGAAGGGACAAAAGGCTGGTTGCTACCAGGCACAGATGAACCACCAAGTTAACCAGCACCTGCCAATCTGCTGGTGGCAGCTGTCAAGCTCCAACTGTTTTTCTTTTCCATGAGTGAGGTTTCACACTATGGTTTCATTTCACCTGGTGGATGAGGCATGTTTCCCGTAGTTAAGTTAAATAGACAGTGCATCATCCTGGCTACGTTTTTTCAAGGGTGTTTTTAAGTTTGTGCCCACAGGTTTTCCACAAGGACCTACTTTTCACTCACACTCCCTGTCTGCTAAGCGCTAGCAAAGAAACCGTGCTACCTCCAAAGTCCTAAGCATTGACATTAAAAAAGATCTTCTGGGGAAGGGAGCTTACAGTCTAATGAACTGATGGTGTTTCTCCTCAAACAGTTTGTAGTTGTGCATCAAAGGTTGAGGCAATTTATGTACTGGCTTTCACCTCAACGAGGACCCAGAGCTCCGGTATTGTTGCCTAAAATGTGGACAAAAACTTTCGAGGCAATTTAATTGAGGTAAAGCAGAGAGGAGTTCTTGACTGAAAAGTATGACGCGCGCACAGCATAGAGGTCATTCCTACTTTTACAACACTATTTAATTATCATAACTAAAGATTACATCCAACCTAGAGACCATCCACCCTCGTACCACCTTGGTGCCACCCTTAGAACCTCCCTCAGGTCTGCCCCCTGGCACGCCTTCCTAGAACTGAGTCAGGAGTCTCAGGACCCCTTACTTCTTCACCATCATCTTCTTCACGTCACATTCCCCTGGTCAGAGGTTTTCCAAACCTTATGGGTCTTCTATCTTGTTTTGACTACAATATGTATGGTTATTCTAGTCCTGGTCCATGAGACCTAAATAAATGTTCCAGTCACTATCTTATTCTTAGCTCAGATCCTCAGGAATGCAGTACAGAGGTAGAAACTGCTGGTTGCTACTTCAAATATGAGAAGCTATACAGCTACATAAAACACACAAAAATACAAAATATATACACATATATACAAAAAAAATACATATATACATATATACAAAACACAAATACAGAAAGTCTTAAGGCATCAGCATAGTCAGGCAAAGCCCAGACTTCCCAGACAGCTTGTACACCCTGTTACACCAATTACTGTGAAGACCTTAAAACTGTTGCTGTTATTACTGATCCCAGCTGGAGAAATTTTGGTGTCAGAAATAAGCTCATATTTAAAGAGATTGTTCTCTAGTCAAGGTATGTTTCAAAATCCTGAGTGAGATTTAGTAAAATCCATAAAGAGAAAAGAGATTAAATTCTAACCTCAGTATCCACAAAATTCCTAACCCAAAATGGACATAGCACAGTCACTATTAAGCTTATCTCCATCTCACAGACAGGCTAACACGTGCACACACTGCCTGTTGCACACTAGGAAGGTGGGTGACATGACAGTGTGCCGGGGATGCCTTTGGCTGGATGCCAGTAAACCTGTGCCAGTGCAGTAAGTGCTATTGCTGCCCAATCTGCCTTCCTCTTCTTTTTATTATTAGCTAAACACAAGTCATTGTTCAGCTACCATGCCAAGACTGCTGGGTTTTGGAGGAGAGGGGATACAGGGACTGCTCTGTGCTGTGTGGAGGATGGGGCTGTGTGAGGCAGCAATGGGTCCCTTGTCTCCTTACTGACAGCCACGCAGAAAGTCATGATTAATTATCACACAGATTACTGCAATTGACAGTCTCAACTGAATTACTGTATGAGGAGAAGAGGCCTGAAAAGGACAGTTTCTGATTTTGTGACACAAATGTTCTTCAGGAAACTCTGGCTCAAAGGGCAATGTTGGCAATGTAAAGGTTAGGGATGTGGCAGCCACATGCTGTGGTGTTCCTGGTGCTTTGCCGTGCTACTTATCTTTCCCAATTAAATTCTGGAGTGCTCTTGCTACAGCAGCACCAGTTTAATAGCTGTGTGTGGGAAGACAGGAGTCCTGATGCAACAGCACAGCAGCATACTTGCACTAGATTTTTCCAAAAGAGACCCATCAGTCTTCTGCCAGAATAGATCCATGACTTTTTGAATATGAATTGGTCTCTTTCAAGACACTCCTCTTCAAAAACATCCTGTTTAACCTCAAAGCAAGGAAGCTGGGGGCTATGGGTTTGCTTTAACCAATTTGTTAATGAATTCTTCACCATCTCTTTGTTTCATGCATTGTCAAAATGAGAAGCCCATGCTTCAAGGGGAGTCTAGGCCATCTTGTCTAGAGCCTTTCAATGCTAATTTGAAAATTTACTGAGGGTATCACTTATTTCTTTTTGTTTTAAAAGGATCCAGTTTCCCTTTTTTTTTTTAATTATTATTCAGAATTCTGCTGATTAATCTCCACTTCTTGAAGTTGTTTCATTACTACATGAATTTAGTGTGTGTTTTGTGTGTTTAGGGTACTCAGATTCCTTTACAGGTGCTTGCTGTTTTGCAGGGCACGCACCACATACCCTACGTAATTTGGCTCAATTTTGGACAAACATTCCTGGCTTACATGACAAATAAATTTATCTTAGGTGATGTCTATCTCAATGGCCAGTAGAACAGTCTGAAAAAATGTCAGAGCTGTAGCATCTGTGAATTCTATTCTCAGACTGGCCTTGGTCCCCAGGTACAGTCAGAACCTGGACTTGTGAGCGCCACACACAGGGAAACTCTCCTGCTCATGTAGATAGCTTCCCTGGCTGAAAACATCCATTTCCTTTTCCCATGCTGGGAATATTACAATAGTCTTGCTGAGAAGTCAACGACAGGAAAGCTCTGGTACAAATTCTACTGCACCATTTTCAAGGGTGGTGTTTTTTGGGCAACATCTCTCTTGCATTCAGCTGTGCTCTCCCAAAGACATGACACTGTGGAGAGCATTACTAGGTAATATTTGTGTTAACAGGATTCAAATGCACTCTGTTTTTTAGTCTGTTTTGCACCCACATTTAATAGTTCCCAGATTTTTGCGCCTGACTATAATTTACTGCTGGTGCGAATGTCAAGATGTAGCCATTTAGCTCACTGATTTGTGGGAGCAATGAGGTAATTTTATGCTTAGGTCCTGTCATTTGTACCTGCCAGCAATGCAGAGGCAGTCTTTCCTAATCAGGCATTAAAGTTCTTCTTGATTAATCTCTGAGTTTGTTGGAGCCATTCCAGATTTAAGCCAGTGTAATTCATTTCAGGATCAGACCCATTAAGTGTTTTCCAATGAGTAATACACTGTGTCATTCTTCTGTTCTTAAGGATTTCCAAAATCACAGAATGATTGGTGTAGATCTAGGACGTGCATGGCTCTTCTGATTCCACTGGCATCTTCTCACCCATTCCCTGACTTTGGAGATTTGTCTCTAGGTAAAATTTCTTTATTTCAATTTCTTTCTGCATTCAGCTGGAAGCATTAACAAATGGAAAAGTGTGATACTGTCAATCTAGTGGTCTGTGTGGCCAGGCAATCAGGACAGAAATAATTAACACAGAAAGTGGCCTGCCAGTATCCTGCTGAATGAAATTGGAAGAAGTTCAAATACAAAAAGATTTTTTAGCTTACCAGTTCTGGGCTACACATAGCAGTAGCCATTTGGAAGGACAACTGCCAGCTTCCATTTCAGATTGCTTGACAGCACTAACTAGAGCACTAAGAGCATCGCTCCTTTCAGCAGGAGACGTTCGCCAGATTTGGGAGGCAAAGCATTACTTCCAGACAAGAGAGGAGACCAAAGACAGGATCAGGAGCAGCTCTGATGTGCTGTAAGAAGTGAATTCCACTGAACACGGAAGGAAATGTGGTGTGGGGAGTGCCTTTGGTTTCTAACCTGCTAGGCAACTGCTCATGATGTCCTGGCTGCATGGAGACCCCTTGATCCCCTGTGTGCCTGCTGCTTCCTGCTGCTGCCTCCTGTCACTTCCCTGTCCCTGTCACAGCATGCCACCACACAGGCATGATGACTGGGCTTATAGGCATGGTTACACACTGTGCCCAGCTGTGTCACAGTGTCTGTGCCTGTGGGGTGATACAGGGGAGGAACTCCTGCAGCTCTCTGAAGGCCGCTTTCCCTTTTTCTGCTAATTTCAAAGATGGCTAATGCAGCATGAAACCAAACAAATGGCGGTTGTAAATGTAAAGACATCTTCCTTAGGAGCAGGGATTTCTCCTGCTGGAGAGGTGACAACACCCTCTTCTACCATGTCGTTTATTGAGCACTCATATCGAGGTTAAAGTTGTGTATTCGTATGAGACTGCTGTCCTTTAGCTCGTTTCTCTGGCCTTCCCTCTCATAACACTTGCAGAGCCAACCTGCTATAGCAGGCTCCTGTGCAGGGAGTAAGAAAATAGTACTTCACTTGCTGGTAAAGCAAGTAAACAGATTATCAGCACTGATAGAAGCTGAAGCTGTACAGACAAAAATTAGTTCTGTCCTGGCAAGCACAGAAGTTTCTGTATACCTTTTGTGCCCCACAATTGGCAGTCCTACCTCAGGAATATACTTGGTGCTTTCAGTGTTTGCAAAAATGGCAAAGGAGAAGATGAATAGGAGAAACAAGGGAAGAGAAAAAATTAAGAGTAGCAAGCCTTTAAAATGGTTTTCATCCAGAAGCTGTTTAGACTGGTGAGCTGAGATGCCTGTGGCAAGACTGCATCACTCTGTGGCGTCTGCCAATTTGCATGTACAATGAATTGCACTGCATTTCCTCCAGGATCCCTAGTTCTGTCTTCTCACACTTAGTGATCCTGAAATGGTCCACTTGCTAACTCTGCCACTGGTATCTGTCATGAACAAGCCATTACCCCGAGGTCTTACAGACCATGACCTAAGTTTGTAAAGCCACTGGAGACCTAAAATGTGCCATGCAGAAGCTCTGCATTGTTCATATTTACAGGTAAGTCTTGCCCTTCCTTGACTTCTGTTCTGTAGTTCTTCTCATTGAGCATGAAAATGATGATCAGCTTCCTCTCTCTTTTGCGAGGAGGTGTCATGACAGAGACTCGAGGAGAGAGGAAAAAGGATCTAGTTGAGCATTGACTTCAGAAAATGGCTTCATTAGCTGCTTGTGAGAGTAGTATTTCTCACTGACATTGCATCACTTGCTTCCTATCAGACAAGCTCTGTCATCTTGGCCTGCAAGTCTGGGGAGCCTTACCTCTTCTTAGAACCAGGCATGGCTTGGGATGCTTTATTAAAACAGCACCTCAATTATTATGTAGAATTTGACTTCAGGTTTTTCCACGACTTCCTTCACATTTTTTTTCCAAATTTGTACTGAATACATGTATTTCCTTTTTCTCATGCATCCTGAATTCAAGTTTTAATATGGACCTTGCTTAATTTGACCTTATCTTGCTAATTTGTCTTGTCCCTGCATTTCTAAACATTGTTAAATGGTGTACGTTTCCTTGTATCTTCCCAAGTAACTAAGTCTCCTGCAAAATTCAAATCACTAAAAGTGAGGGTGATAGGAGAAGCTACAAGAAATTAGTGAACTTAATATAAAAATTCATAATCATGTCAATTCCACTTTTTAAACAATTTCTGAAATGTTAGTTTGCTTGAGTGGCTGGTCAGAAGCACAAAGGTTAGGTTAAGCTTCCTTCGTTAATGGTTTGGCTCAATGCGCCCAGCAGTATAATGTATTTTATCAGTGAGGGAAATTATATTGGTTTAAGAGGTTTCATGTAACAGTCATATCCTGGCCAAATGTAATTTTGAAAACAATCAAGGCCATTATGGCTCACACAGAAAGAAAGATAAAGACAGATAGCTGTATATGGGTTTTTAATAAGTAATTCACCCTGGGTCCTGAAACATCAGATTGCCAAGTAATTTTATTAATGTATAAGCATGTTGCTAAAATCATGTATTCTTTCCCATTGGTTGACTATAGATATGTTTCTGATGCAAATATTGTGTAAGTGTATTGAATCCAAGCTATGTAAATAGACTATATAGTACATCCATCAAGCAGTTGACTTGATTATTCCACACACTAAAGAGCATTTTCTGACATCAATCTACATTCTGCCTAAATAGAACATTTTTCACCAGTGGTATTATGCATCATTTACTGTATATTTGATACTAATTGTTCAGCATATCGATCACCTGTCACTCTGAGAGTTTAGTGATCTTTGCAATTTGTCCTGCCAACTTGGAAGTTTACAGGCAGTTGGATACCCACTGTCTGTGATAGCAGACCGAAATTTCCTGGATAGTGCTGAAATCTTGCCCTGGGCAGTCAGGGTAGAGAGGAGTTAAGTGGGGCTAAGGGCCTGCCAAATTGGTACTTGAAAATGAAAAAATTACACCCTTTTGATTTTCACAGAGATTAGGCTATGGCAGCACACAAACACACTGCAAAGATTAACAGATGTCACTTATTCAGTCCCTTTCTGTTTGGAAGCAGTATATTTTACTAAAGGGTCAGGAGAAGGACTGACCAGCACCCCTTATACAGATGAATTGTGCCATTTTGTTTTGTGAGTGCAGGATGCCACAGCTTTGTGAGCTGCTTCTCTTCCTGAAGTGCTTAAAAAGGGAGATAGCCAGGGAGTGAAGGCCAATTTTTTGCATGCAGTCTGCATACATGGCAATTACCTGCCAAAGGACAATCATATTGATAGCTAAAGGACATTGCTCTAACTATCAGAAAACCTTCAACCACCTGATAAAACCAGGTCTGTTTTAATATAAATATGTTAAACTCTGATCAATTTTAAACATCTACTTCATATACGAAACTGTGGACGTTATTTTTAAATAAATTTAATTGCAGCTGCAGGAGGGCTGTTAATACTGACTGTTCTGTATTTGTCAAAGCAAATATATTATTGAACTCAAAAACTACTGGAAGCAAAGGCTTTGGAAATAGGAGAATAATACATTGATTTAGTAATTTAATTCATTCAGCTGTTCTTTTACAACATCTTTTACAGCACAGAGTGGAGATCATCTACTTGCCACACACTTTACTCACCAAGACCTTGTCTTTACTGTATTTTGCTTTATAACCCCTCTGTGTTCCAGGCCTTTCCCTCTTCAGATTGTCAAAGCTTCTACCCCACTCCATCTAAATTTTCTAGCTTTCCTCCTCTCCAAGTCTTTGCTTTAGTTCCAGGAGTGCTGGAATGCCTGCTGTCCGGTGGGGAGGCTTAGGGGCAGGACTAGGGGCAGTCAAGCACAGAGATATTGCTCTGAGCTGCCCACATGAAGGGAAGAAGAGGGGGCAGATTGAATTTTTTTTTTGGTGATAAACAGTAAATTTTCTGGAAAATAACATTTCAAGGGAATCAAAACTGTTAACCGGTTAGAATGAGACTCAACACATTTTCAGCCAAGGAAAAGATACCTAGGAAGCGGCAGGTGGTAAGAGATTTTGAAAACCTTGAAACAATTCGCTCTGACACTTAGAAAACCCGAGCCTCTTGACTCTTTGCTTTGAAATGCATTTCTCAATTCCAAACTGAACTGAAAGAGGGGGGAAATTATGGAATGGATCAAAATAACCCCTAACTTGAAGAAAAACTTTGTCTGGAGTTGAATGACAAGAACTGACTGATCTGGAGTTTTTTTAGTTGCAGAACTCAAGGTTGTGCTATTTTCCCAGCTTCACCCATTGAGCCACTGGTGACATGCACCAGCTGAACTGAATGTACAGACTGGCTGTTTCTTTCACAACCTGATCCCTAAGCTATAGTTATCTGTCTCCACTCCTTCCCTGTATTTTGCCTTTTTTTTTTTTTTAGAAGAAAACTCCTTCAGAAGAAAGGACTGCACACTAACTCAGAAGCTGGGCCAAAATCACTAATATATAAAGAAAATAAATTGCAAGAAGGAATATTAGCACTGTCTCAGTGGCTTTGCTTTTCTCAAAGGCATGTTCCTACGCTCCTTCTATGGGGATGTGGTCTCTCTCCTGCTCTGGGAATCAGCAGCCTCGGAGGTGGAGGTTGTCCATGCCCATTTCTCATGAATTCCTGACTCTGGGGCTTTGAACTTCTCCAAAAGGCTTCTCTTAGTCATTCTGGGGGCATCTACAAGTCATCATCAAGCAAGGAAATTAAATTCTCTTGCTCAGGAACTGGACTGCCTTGCCTCTGTATGTTTTGCTTTGGATTTTTCAGCTGTCATTGTGGAGACCTTCCTCCCAGGGGTTATTTATAAAAGGTGCTTTGATTCAAGCAGCATGTATGTTGTATGTGTGTCAGGTACTCCATGCAGTTCACTCCCTGTAGTGGCTCCTTCCTACTCTCTGCTCTCCCCTCCCATTCTCTGCACAGTGCCTTGGCTGTCCCCTGCATCTCTGCCTCCTGGCTCCCTCCCTTCCACCCGCTGGTTCTGTCCTCCAACACTGAAGGAATTTGCTGGATCCACAGCTGTTTAGGGAGAGAGAAAATTGTGTAGCAGCAGCTGCAGCAGCAGGCATAGCAGTGAATTACATGAGGATACAGATTATCTGAGCACTTGTTTCAGAGAGGTACAGCCTTTCTCAGAGGTAGACTCTGCATAAACAGTGAGGAAATAGTAGCAGCCCAGAATGATGCTGCTGCCTTGGTTTATTTGAGCCCTTCCCTGCCCGGGCAGGCAGGGCCTGTATGGGAAGGTGGGCACAGTGGGGCTGGGGACTGCAAACAGACATATGTCCTGCATGCAGCTCTGCCTGACTGACTGGCCTCATTCATGGCCATGGCACCTGGAGCAGCCAGTGCAAGCTCCTCAGGGCAGGAAAAGTTTCCCTTACTTACCCGTGAAGCATCATGCAGAGCAGCAGTGGTTTATAAATAATAGATGTTTAGAAACACTCCGAAAAAAAATCTTCTTCAGAATATACACAGTCAAACCTTACTGAGGCATCCCTGAGACTGCTGGAGCCACAGGCACAGTGAAAGAAACCATAATGTCCCCCCATTCATCTCTCTAGCAGTCATCACTCTTTGCTTTACATAGCTGTTTACTTTTCCAGGCATCTTATGCCATAGCATTAAGACACAACAGGGTGTGCTTTACTGGGACATTAATAATACATTGGGTGCATTGTGAGCCATGACTGCAAAGGCTGAATAACTTCAATAGCCCGAGAAATGCATTAATGCTCCAGCAAACCACATCCAAGAGTAGTAATTCAAGTTTTATTTTGTCATTTTATTAATGACGCAACTGACGTGATATTATATGTGACGCTGGCATGCACAGGCAATGAGGGGGCAGCAAGCCCACAGGCAACTCCGGGCAGATCAGCTTCTATCCCCTGCATGCAGGGAGGGCAGCTTTAGTTAGGGGATTTTAACCATATGCTTATGCTTTGGGGAAACATCACAGCAATAGTAGAGAGAGCCCATGCAAACCTGTCTTACATATACAGTGAGGTTGGTAGTGTTATGTACTCAAAATGGGAAGATGGATCGTTTGCATGTGCCTAATGCTTTAGCTAATCATATCCTTTAGTGGGAAAAGCTGGAATCCTTGTTAGTCAGAGAAATTATGAAAGATAGTAAGGAAAAGAAAGAAAATTCTTTCCTAAAGAGTGTGAGAGAGACAGACACCAGTTTGTAAGAAGCATCTCACCTCATTAAGCATCTTAATTCCCTTTTATTGTCCATACTGCACTGAAGCCTACAAGATGTATGCATGATTTATAAGCAGTGTTGTGCATCAGCTGAGCAGTTTTATATAGGGCGCTGAAAGGCTCAGGCATTTGTGGTGCTTGGGTTTGGGTGGGTTTTCCTGCAGTGTTAGAATCTGGCCTGATTTCATTCCTGGTGTCATTTGGCTGTGCTGTGTTTGCATGCTTTTATTTTGATTGATGTTTAAACACCTTTATACCAAATGTAGCCAAGTAAGTATGATCCCATTTTACTCGGACGTAATTGTAAAATCAACTCATACCTGGAGAGAACTGCATTTCATTAAAGTCCACTGAACAAGTCATGAATGTTTATTTGGAGGCCAAAAAGCTGTATAGATAATTTTATAGTAATTTAATAATTTTATTTGTTCAACTTAGCATATTTTAGATTTTCTTATACTCTTGATTGTTTAGCTGCACAATCACGAAGAAAATCTAAAACAAGAATGAAAAATGTTGGTGTTCAGATCCCAAGATAAATCCAATAACAGCTCTGACAGGATTGATTACAACAAAATCAGCAAAACCTCTAGACTCTTTTTAATGTGGTTTGAGACATAAAGAAGATAATGAAAGATGTTACTTGACAGTAGTAGGATCTATGTTTAGAGCTAAAAGCAAATTGCTCTGAATTTTTGGGGGTTTTATTGTTGAAACATTTTTCTACTGCAAAATAGGATTTAGGTCAAAATTGACATATTCATTAAATTACATTAATTTTTATGACATTTTCCTAAAAAAAAAAGAAAGGAATATTTTTCAAATGACCCGTTGGAAAATTCTATTTGGAAAAATTAGATAAAATCANTATTATTTTCTATGCTCATTTTATAGAACCTTGTCCTCCTTGCCTTCTGTTTCTGCACTTTCCTGCATCTCTGGGAAATTTCATCTGCAAACACAATCAGCTATCGTCCCTGCACAGCTAACTTGCAGATCTACCTGTGTGCCCACGACCTGTCTTCTCCGGCCAGTCTAATCTCTGGGCTTGTTTCCCTGTCATTTCATGTAACGACAGTCTGTCAACTTAAACCCAGTGTGGATGAGACAGAACTTTTAATCTTCCCCAGTTCATGTCTTCCTTGCTAGTCCCCTCTTTGATCACAGTGGACAACCTCACTGCTCTGCCTGTCACTCAGACCCCATAATTTGTATGTCATTTTTAACTCAGACCCTTTCTCAGGTCCTCACATCCAGGATATGGCATAATCCCACTGACTGCTACTTCTTAGCATCTCTAAGATGTTGCCTTTCCTGTCCATCTCCATGGCTAAGGCCCTTGTCTAGCCTCTTCTATGTCTCAATTAGTGCAACACATTTTTTATCCAACCTTGACAAATGCAACATAAGCCTTTTGGTGCCCACTTAAAATGACACTGGAAGTACTGTTGTCTTAAGCCATCAGTCTCCCATTTTATGTCCATCCCTTTTCTATCTCATCTTTCAGCATTGCACCAAAAGTTACCTGTTTGTCCTCATTTTCATGCTCTGTCACAGTCTGCTTCCAGTTATGAACAGCTACTCAGTACTGCTAGCTGGAGTGACCCTATTGCCAGCTCCATTTGCCCATGTGCTGGGGGCCAAAACTCACACCCCCAGCTCTACCCACTTTTGAGATAAAAATGAAATCACAGCCTACAACTGAGGGGAAGAAGAGGGGCAGGCACTGATCTCTTCCCTGTGGTCACCAGTGACAGGACCCAAGGTAATGGCCTGAAGTTCTGTCAGAGGAGGTTTAGATTGGATATTAAAAAAAGGTTCTTCACCCAGAGGATGGTTGGGTACAGGAACAGGCTCCCCAGAGAAGTGGTCACAGCATCAAGCCTCAGAGAGTTCAAGAAGCGTTTGAACAATACTGTCAGGCACATGGTGTGATTCTTGGGGACAGTCCTGAGCAACGTTAAGGGTTGGACTCCATGATGCTGGGGGGTCTCTTCCCACTCAGTATATTCTGTGATCCTGCAAGCAGCCATCTTGAATTCTCCTCCCTATCCCATGGTGTAACTCCCTGTGCCCTCTTTTCCTAACTACTGTTAAGCTCTTCATTTGTTGCCTGTCCTGTTGCTCAGTATCATCTTATGTTCCCAAGAATGACACCATTTATTTTTCTGTGTTCCTCTTCTGTATCTTGCCTTACGTTGTACGGCTTTAGGACCATCTTTCTGTTTGGACTAATAGTTTAAGGCTCAGCTCACAGTCAGGTCTCATGGGGTAGAAGTCCATTATACTCATACACACACATGTATGCATTATAATAATATAAGTAGTTATTCTTCATTAATATTATTACTGTGATATTATGGCATGTCATTTAACAATTCATGTGCTTTTATTTCTTATTTAATATTCTACTGTTTTACTGTCCTCAACTCTTACATTATTATTTTTATTTGAATAATTAACTTTTTTAGCTATTAAGCAAATATTTGAAGCCTCCTATTCTCTAGTTCAAAGCATTTCCTGCTTCTGTTATAATGAAACACTTGAGTTCTTGGACAGTGTGAACTGAAAACTTAGGTAAGAGTCAAAGTGTTTCATTACAAACAGTGGAGAGGTGCTTTGATCTAGAGAATAGGATTTTAACAATTTTTTAGCTTAAAGATAGGATCTAAGCACAATAAAATACATGGCAAATATAAATGGAAATCACAGGAATGTTCAGCTATTTTATTGCATAATGTGGGGTACTTATCACATGAGGTGTGTCAGAAGGCTCCCTGGCCTTCCCAGAAGCTGTGAATTTTAGTATTCAGTACCAAACCATCTTACTCTGACAAAACTTGAGTTTAAAGCTGAGAAGACATTGCTGGGAGGTTGTTATGATGGAAAGGTCCAGTCAGGCCAATGGTACAGTTGGTGGTGGTCCCGCTGTACACAGGGTGACTACAGAGGGTCTGTGTGGATCCAGGTAATGCAATCCACAGCTGCTGTTAACATGATACTAGAGTAGATCCCTGCCTGTTGAGGGATGACTGGGAAATCTCAGGTTTGCACTTTTAACTTTCAATTGACTTACGTTATAATTATAATAATTATTATTTTAAATTCTTTCTATTCTGGCACATTGTGATATGTAACAATGCTCTTATTTACAGTGGTTGTGAAATAGCTGTCTTTCCCATGAATGATTGTTCAGGTTCTGGGTTTTGAACAGCTCTTGCAAGGACTTTATTTAGATTTCCACATAAAATACACCATTTTGCCATTTTGCTTTGTTAACAGAATGCACTTTAGAGTGGACACTTTGCAGTGTCACCAGAAAGTGGGAGGAAAAAATTGCTAAGAATTACCAACAGGAAAAAGGAAAAAATCCTGTGAAAGATTTATTCCCTGTACACCCATGTAAGAGGTGTCTTCTCCCAGAGATTTCCCCTAAGCCATGGCAAAGGTGGCCACTTCTTACAGGAGTCCTCCCTGTCCTGCTGAGAAATCCATAGCTATCACTTCTTTCAGCGAGTGTGAGGTCCATGGAGACACTAAACTCCCAAAGATCCTTTTAGGAACCAATAGATGATGGATTAAAATATTTCATAGCAATCTCCATGGAGACCAAAACCAGGCTGGCATCCTACAGACTGAGGGTGATAGAAAACCCTCTTGGCAATGTGGATTAGTGGGTGCTCCTCTCAGAGTCAGAGGCTAGCCCAGATGATGTGGTTTATCTCAAGTGTAAATCAGATGTGACTCAGCCACAGACGCTGCGCAGCCAAACATGCAGAAAAGTTGCGTCAGTCCTGAATCAAAGCCTGAAACACAGATCATTATTTAAAGGCAGCTATGAGAATGCCATGAGTTTTTAGAAAATGATCAACACTGCAGAAAAAGTGGAAGCTGGGAATTAGAGATACACTGATAGGAAGCTCTTTGGATTTATTAACTGTTTTGTTTGGACTTATTAAAAAGGAATGACACCCATTAAAGTGTATCACAAGAATGAGATATCCAGCAGCCCCAGGGCTGTGACTGAAGGGGAGCTCTGATAAGGTGAGGGCTCTCTATTGCTTTCCAATGACAAGGCACTCAAGTTAAAAAAAGGAGAAGGTTTTGCTTTAAGAAAATTTTTGTTCGAGAGTTTTCTCAAGCAAATGGCCCAATTCTCATGAAATACATATATTTGGGCATTAGTCTGAGGCATTTCTGATGGTTTTATGACAATTCAAAGCACTCCCATAGCTGTGTTGTGATCAGTGCGAGTGCTGTGGCGGCATGTCTTCCTGACTCCCATGCACTGTGGGGCACTGGGAAATACCCAAAACATTGTCATTGGTGTGGAGAACAAGTGCTAGTACTTTGCCCATTCCTTTTTGTGCTTCACAGTGGTCTTTCTTCAGGTTTCCAAACTGCAGGCTGTGCCCTATTTCTGTATTTACTGAAGCATTTCTGTATTTACCTATGTACTTCAGGTGCTGTAGGAAACAGCTATTTTCCTCTCCATCTTTCCACCAGCCTCTGCATGCACATCTTGCAAGTTTTGCATAAGGAAAAGTCACAGCTGAGACTGTGCCCTCACCAGCAGGAGCATCCCATCTCTTTCTGTTCCGTTCCCTCTTGCTGTCTCTCATCTCTTTCAGAGTTTAGTCACTCTGGTGTCAGCAGATTTCTCGCAGTGCAGATGTGAGCTGGGTACTCAGAGGTTTGGTTTGCTCACTGTACATACAGGCTTACTGGGTCCTTTTGGAACAGTGTTTCTAATCCCCTCACATATAAGGGTGTGTTTGCCCCCATGCCACCCAGCATGCCCCCAGGTACCTCACTGCCTCTGGTGTTCTCTGCTGTGTTTCTTTATAAGAAGTACAAATCACAAGCTAAGATAAATCTCTTCATCTTCTTTTGTTACATCTGTACCAGCCTTTTCATTCATGTCAAAACAACTCTGGGCTTATTTATCTGCATTCTGGAAATTCTGCTTTACTGATGTACATTTTAGACCATGTAAAAACGAGCTTGCTTTCTTTTAAATGGTACCTGGGAGTGGGGACTTCAAAACATAAAAGTTCCAATCCTGCTTCACGGAAGCTCAGAGAGCATTGCTTGATAGGTTATAAAATACTTTTGCAGGTGGGCTTCTAACATGTATCTGAGCTATTTACCATGTCCCTTCAACAAATTGTTTCTGTAATTCAGACCATTTTTCTCTCCAGTTTAAAAGTAGTGATATGTTGAACATAACCAGGATAATTGAGATGCAACTGGGGGGAGCCGCCTTTCTTTTTCAGAAAGTAATTGTTCACTCCCCCTATGATATGGCAATAGGAGAATACCAGATCAGAAATCATATTTCACACTGTTTGCCACCACCACCCCAAGGAGATGCTTGGTCCTTTGTGCATACTCTTTTTTTTTTTCTTTCTTTGTTTTTTTTTTCTTTTTTTTTAATTTGGTCAAACTTCATTGCAGCTTATTATTATTGAAAGTTAGAGGAAAGATTGAAGACTGACTACAAGGACTTGGTGTACTATGGGGAAAGCCAACTTATATAAAAGCTTTCTTGAGGGCAAATTATTTTGTGTTCCACAAAAGCTACAGCAGACATCCTCGTTGTCTACAGTGATCTTATAGATTCAATACTGGGGCATTCAGAGTTTAGCTTTGCTTTGGAGACTGCCATACTTTATTTGAATTTGCTTGAAATGCAACAGATTAAAGTGATCCAACAGGTTTTTGAATGCTGGCATAGAAAAAGAAACACAAAGGTGTCTCATCCAAGGTGAGCCAGATGTCTCCAGAAGAAGAGGTATCACTCCACACTGTCACCAGATTTTCTGATGCCCAGAAACTCTGATCAGGCAGAAAGCCTCTGCCAGGGCAGGCAAAAACTCTCCTCTGCTGCCATGGGCAGGAGCAGCTAGCAGTGCCATGTGCATCCAAAGCGCTTTGGCATGATGGGGCTGAGCCCTGCCCACCTCAGAGCCTCCTGACAGGTGGTATTGGGTCCAGCTTCCCGCTCTGCAGTGGTGCTGGCACTGTGCCTCCCTATGGGGCTTCAATCATCTCAAATCAAGCAAGTCCTGAATCTGCTGGGAATCGAATACCCAGCCTCCTACACCATGTGCCTCACTTTCCCAAGCTTTACTGCAGTGGCATTTCCTGTGTTTTAAACAGAAGTCTTTCAAAACTGCGATATTCCCAAGGATATAGAAGAGTGCTGTAGTTGCCATTTTACTTAATATTAAAAGGTTAAAAAGTCCATGAAAACATATAGCTATGTGGAAATTAATGATGCTTATCTCTTGTAAACTAGTGCTGTGTATGTACCTATCCACTCGTAATGTTTTAAAATATACATAGCAGAGTGCAGATAGTGATAACACATTTGATTTTATCTGCTACAAATATATATATTTTTGTATGTTGGACAAATAACTCATCTCTCTTTCTACTCTCTGTATTGATAGAATCCATAGAGGATTTAATCCATTTGAGTGTGCTTCTCCATGTTATTCATCTCAACTGTGCACTGAAAAAGTTCAAACATTTAAATTCGTTTTAAAGTCAGAATATTAATGGCTGTTCTTAGAAATTCAATAACAGTTGTATTTTCCCAGTTGATGGATGCTGTCACAAATGGCTACCACAGGAGTATATGTAGTTAATTACTTTGCAACAATTAGAATCTCAGCCCAAGTACATGAATACTTTCCCTAGTATGAGCAAGGAGAAGCACTGAAGCACTCTCAGCTCCTGACTGCTGTAGGAGCATGTTACGGATTCTAGCTGATAAACCTTGAGTAGCTGTTGACAAGCTGTATTGTGTATCACCTAGGTGCAAGGTGTGGAAGAGTTCAGGTTACCCCCTGTGCAGGACACACAATTTGGTGTAGGTGAACATTGTTTACTCTTAAAATATCAGTCCTGGCAAAAGAGAGGACTGCCAAAGAGAAATAGTGCTTCTCTCCAAAGGTACAGTTTTTCAATTAGACAGACAGAAAGACATAACTTACAAAGATAATTCAGCAGCAAGGAAACAAGCCCTGTGCAATGTTACGCTGTGACTAGCCACCTCCTCTTAGTGTAAAAACAGAACACATGCTTAATTTCAAACCTGTTTTTAAATACACCCCTAATTATGAAATCATTATCAGAGACCTGCATGATAAGGAAAGAAGAATTATTATATTAACCTGGGGTCTTCAGTGCACTCAAAGGCATCACAAAGCAGCTCTCCTGCAGTCAAAGCCTGCGCACTCCCTCTTTTCTCTCATCCAGTGAGTCACTTCTTCCCTTTAATCTCCTATTAAAATCCTTTCTATCCTCTTCAGTTTATGACTCTGTTGCTGCAAGGTGGTTTGTGGCACTCAGTATGGCTAATCCTTGGGATCGCATGGTATTGAGAATAGAATAATTGAAAACAGCTTGAAGCAGTTGTAGTTAGGCACACAAATCAATGATAGATAATCATTTAAGCACAAACTGAAACAGACATTTACATGGGAAATAATCATGGCCTCGGAGTTACACCCTGTTCTTGCCATGCAAAATCTTTCGTGGATTTGGCAGAGTACTATCAGAAGCTAAATCCCATTGCCAATGTGCCCATCCCCCTGAGACAGCCCTGGCAAACCCCTGCTGGAAACCTGAGCTCAGCTGCAAACAGGTTTGCCTCGAAGGCTGTTCAGCTTCGGGTGAAATAAAACTGCATTGCCCCTTGAGCTGTATGAGAGTCATGGTCTTAGATAAGCAGCTCGAAGCCACAAAGCAGAGGAGCAGATGGATCTGTGCCTCCCCTTTCGGGGTGCTGCTCCCATCCCAAGTCCCCGCAAGGGAGGGTCATGCCCAGGTGCACTGTGCTGTGTATGGAAATGCAATAATAATAAGAAAAACTCCTACAGTAGAATGTTTCCTGGCTCAGTAGTACAGATGGGAGCACATACTTCCCTGTCGTTTTCCAATGACAATCATATTCATACCAGCTGGCTGAAATGTTTTAATAAATGATTACCTGATGAGAACACTTTCTCATGGCTACAGTGCTGGGGTTTGCTCATTTTTGCTGCAATCCAAATAACCTTTGAAATTTAAAAGCAGAACAAAATCAATAGAATTAAAATCTTATTTCTTTCTTAGGATCTTTAGAAAGACACCCAGAAACTTAAATTCCAGCTCACATAAAGTGATAATTTGATGAAAATTTGTTGGGAATGTCATATGCTCTTTATTGTTTGTCCTGTGGAGCTGGAAGAGCCAAGTCTCCATCCCTGTCCAGGTGCCCATTCCATAGCCAGATGAGTGAGTGACCGCTGTTATATGTGTGGCTCCTACAGCTCTGAGTTTGTCCAGGTGAATTTCTCTACAGATACAAAGCAAATCCAGCGTGAGGTCCCCTCTGTTTCTGTGTGAGACTGGGAGCCACAGCCTCCCCCTCACCCCTCTCCTGCTGCAGTGCCTCTGCCGGGAGCTGACCACCTTACTGCTGATATGATGCACATGCAGACATAGAAACCAGACAAAAAGGGCTGGGCTGGTAAGTTTTTATTATTTATATCTGCTTATAAGTAGGCAAGTGGGACTTCTATCCCATTATTTAACCTTTTGCTTTGAAGACATCAACACCTGCAACAGCGAAGTTTCAAAAGTTTAGTTGCCAATTTTCCTTCCACTTTCTGTGACTCTGGTGAAAGGGTATTATTTATCAAACTAAGTGTATGTTATAATCTTTGCAAAATGGTAAAGATCAAAGACTACCTTGCATCAAGCAGAATTACAATGCCATAACATTTTTTCTTCTTAGAACTGTTATCAATCATGGCATGACAGCAAGCCACAGAGAAGGTTTTTCAGTTGGCATCAATGACATGCTGCAACATCTGAAATACAGCAGCCAGCTAGCATTTTTCTCTTTCGCTGGGTGTGAAAGGGAAAAACCAGCAGCATAAGTAAGTGCCTTTGCTACCAGTGCCATTAAATATGGCCATTTGGCAGCAAAACGTGTGCACATGACTTTAGTTCTGCCTGCGGCTGTTGCATCCTCGTAAAGGAAGAGATAAAAGCTTCTATAAGAGAAGAGGGCTTGATTTCAAGTGACAGTGGTGACATTTTCAGCAATGACCCCCGAGTGATGCAGAGTCCGCCATATGATACTCTTGTCCCAAAGGCATGTGCATCATCCTCCTCTCTCTGGGAAGAGGGGGAATTCAGATGAGTGGCCAGGGCTGCCCAGCACTGGGCAGAGAGGCACCGACCCAGCTGAGCCCCAAACAGCGTCTGGCTCTGCACGTGGTGCCACTGCCAGCATGAATGCTCTGCAGCTTTCCTGCACCAGCCATCAGCCAGTAGCTTTCTTCTCACAACTCGCAGTCATATCTTTGTTTAATTTAGGATTGAGAGACTTCTCACCATGGCCACAGACAGCCTAAGGAAAGGAATAAGATTTCTCTTGCTCCTCCCCAGGACCTTGTGAGGCCAATGAGTTTTACAGATGCAGCACTTAAAGTCCTATATGCATGGTGTGCCCCAGGCTTATCTCAAGGAATATCAGGTAGAGAACAGAAGGGAAAGGGGAATTATAAGGGATCTGTTTGCATATATATCACTTCCATCCCTTCTCTGCACAACTCAAGCTAGCCCCACATATTTCTCCTTGCAATATGCACAAGTCCACAGCAGCATCTCTATGCTGTGCTCACAAGCTGTCCTTCTGCCAAGTGCCACCTGTGCTCCCAGCCCGTGGAGGACTGCCCAGACCCTGCAGCAAGAGCCTGCAGCAGTGGGGCACACTGAGGCGCATCCTGCTGTCAGCCAGCACCAGCAGGAGCACCAAGGACTGTCCTGTCTGCACACAGGTGGGAGCCCAGAAGCTCCAGGCAGAGGGAGGCTGTAGTTGTATCAAGCAATATTGATTCTGGCAGTGACTGGAGCACTTCAGTTTGGTATTGGAGTTATATTAACATTATCATTTCATAAAATGCAACTTCACTTTAAATGGTCCTCCAACTGTTTCTCAGGGACTTCAGACCAGAGTGAGAATCCTTTAAATATAGCAAAGAGGAGGATAAGAAACAAAGCAAATGTGGCTGAGGAAGTGTAAGTGTTCAACAAATTTAAACATCTTGGGTTTTCAGGATTTTCCTGCTATTTGAATAGAAAACTGCATGGTTTTAGACGAAGTGACCACCTTCAATTTTTCAGTCTCTTTTTTTCTCTCTTGCTGACAGCCACACAATGTACTTCCCCACCAGTTACTAAAATGCTTCTAAAAACTTGAAGAATTATTTGGAAAAGGGCTTTCCTTTTCCTTATGCATAAAACATGCATGCATATTCATATAAAACATTTAGAAAAATTTGTACCAGTTATAATTAGCATGTTTTGTGCATCTATTTTCTTTGCTATTAAATAACAAATTTGTGGTAACCATAGCAACTGGAACATCACATGGTACTGGTGCTATTTTGGGGATAACATAAGTACCTTTCTTAAAGAAGCATTCACACCTCTAAGCTATGAATTTTAATAATTTTCATGATAAATTATTTGTTGGGTAGATTGTATTCATGCTCACTCTAATGTTGATTTAACATGGAATGCACTATTTTGTATTGCAGTGCCCATGACCACTTAAGAGATATGAGTCCTCTTGTTTTGCAAAAAGGCAAGAGACTTAAGAAAGGCAAACAAGAAGCTATGTGACGTATTAGTGAAACTTGCATTGAAGGGAAAAGCACAATAAAATTAAGGATTTCTCCCATTGTTTCTGGGAAAGGAGCTCACACTGGTCATGTACATCTTATGCTTGAATGGAGGAGAGGTAAAGGAAAGAGACGCTTTAATCTTGGACTCCTACTGGAATAAGCCAGCTCTACTGGAAGATGGGAGAGGTCCTTAGGAAGTTCACATGGGAAGAGAACAGTTGAGCTATCAAAGCCAATTCCCTGCTGCCGCAGTCAAGTGTGTTTGTCTACTGAGTATCTGCTATACACCGCACCTCATACCACGGACCTTCCAACATATCTCAGAGCCTCACAGCTAATGAGATAAAGAGCAAAAGACCAAATGCCACAACAGTAACAAGCCATTAAAAGAGATGGGGTGGCAACAATGTCAGTATTCAGGCACTAGAGTAGGGATTTGCTTAAATGATATTTGCTGGAGTGTCATATTACAGATAAGAACAAAATGCCTCAAGAATCCCTGCCCCTGTTGTGATGAATTGAGGAAAAATGGAAAAATGTGGAAGAAATTCCTTTCAATCTCTGAAACTGGTAATTCAGTTAATTGTGAGAATGTAAGTAAGATGAACCAAACAGGCACCGATGAGAAATGAACGCTGTTAAAAATACCCTGCCCACACTGATGTACTAATGAAAAATGCTGGTTGACATGATTAATTGTTTTATCACGAAAGTGTCTGTATAGATGAAACCCACCTTGAGCTGTCAGGATGGTGTTATCCATCTCCCAGAGCAGAGGTAATGAGGGATCATTCACCCTGGATGGCTCAGGCAGGTGATGTGGGTTAATACACACACGGAAGAGGCCATTAGGCTGGGAAATTATGTAGTCTCATCTTGCCTGTCAGGGTAGAGTTTGGAGCAGAAGAATTTTACCAGAAGGTGAAGAAAACTGCTGGAGTGGATGAGAAGAGCCATGTAAGGAGATGCAGGACTATGTGCAAGAAATAGGAGGTTGCAAGGCCAGCCAGGACTGTGCCGGCAAATCCATGTGATGCCCAGGCAGCGTCTTGGGCCTGAGGCTGGAGCCCTTGGTGCAGGCAAGAGTTCACCAAGCTGTGGACTGGCTTGTGCCAAGATGCAAGGAGTAAAAGTTAATGAGAATTTTAAGTTTATAAGCTCCCCTGGGCCAAACCTTACAAATCTGAGCCAGACTGGGGGAATTAGCCTGAGTAAAGATTCACAAAGTAATGCTTTGCCTCTGACTCCATTCTGTTCTGCCTGCCTTCAGTTTTTCCCCATTTGGGTGTATCACTGGCATTTATGTTTTTTTAAGTTCATCTTTACTTACTCCTAACTATTGTTTTATCACAAAAAAAATTTTAAAATAGCTTTTTTTTTTTCATGAATAATTACAAATTGTAAAATGCTCTCCTTCAGACATTTTGAAATCATGGATTTTGTTTCCAACAGTGCTGCAGTACACAAAAAGATTGAAAAAGAAATTAAGGCAAACATCAAAATTGGAAAGTTACCTTCCGCTAACCCTTAATTGTTTACTATCTTTGCTTGCTCCACAAAATAAATAATCCAAGATGGAGCAATCCTTTTTCACCTCTCTTTCGCTAAGTCTTTGGGGACTGGCAATGCTTGTTTCAGGAGGTCCTGGCAGGACGTCCTGCGTAGTGGCTGCCTGAGAGAAGAGGCTCTCCGGTCCCTACCATGCTCACTCCATGCATTGCATTATTGACCCTTTTGGACTGAATGTGTTTTATCCTCTCTTGCTGCAGCTCTTGCTGAGCCATGTGTTTCTCTGCCCACTGCCTGCCCCCTCCACTGGCCGTTGGGGCATGTCCTCCCTTTGCCTGTGCTGTGGACAGGGACTGATCCTTGGCCGAGTGCAATTCTGTTCCAGCGTTTCTCTCACCTTCCAGTCTCGTTCTTTTCCACTTCTTATGATAAGTCTTGGGAAAAGGTCTAACAAGGCAGCACCAAGGAGTATCAGCTGAACACATATGCTCCCAGGAGCCCTGAGGGGTGAAGTAAAAGCAAACCCATTAGAGGTAAAAAGGGAAAATTGCACAATATGCTTTTTTCCTTTTCTTGAGCCATTCCATGAAACGGGAACTTCCGTTTCTACTTTCTGTTTGGAGGGGAAGCAAAGCAATGAAAAAGAGTTGGAAGATGCTGGCAGGTGACAAAATACAAAGAAATTATTTTTCTTATGTAGTAAATGGATGGCTTTCTGCCTTGCCTTTTCTTAAAGCCCTTAATCCAACCTGTAAATAGGAACTTTCCCTTTGGACTGACTGTTTAGATATGAGACTTAAAGCTGGTCTGAAGTAATGGGCTCAGGAAATAGGAGTGATATATCAAAGAGAATGATACATATGCTCATACTACTGAACTTTCTCTTGCCGCGCTCCTCGTATACTGTATGTAAATGTTCGCAAGTACAAAGTGCACTTCGTTTTACTGCAGACCTAAGCTAAGACACAGGCTCTGAGAAGCCTGCTCGTTTGATCCCTGGCGGGTGGGGGGGAGTCCACCTGCCTTAGGGCAAAGCACAGATCCTCTGCAATAAAGCAGAATATGAGAGGTAATTTTGCTGCTTGGCCTGATTCAGTCTTGCTAAATGCTGGGAAGACTCAGCATTTAAGGGTGCTGGAAGTGGAGATTCACACTCCCAGGCCTCAGAAATGGCAATAGTAAACCTGACCAGGTGAAAAAAGCAAAACAGAGACTTGGGACAGAGGGAACTCTTATACAAAAAAAGATATTATCTTCAAAGTGGAATAGTTTTGGTTGGCTCCCAGCCAAGCCCACACCACAACCACACAGCCTCCCTCCTCCTGAAAGGGAGCAAGAGAAAGGGGAAAAAAATGGTAGCAAAGGAAAATTGCAGCAAAGAATATATTTCTACATATATATAGAATTATATACAATTAAACACTATATACACATGAGTAGGAACCCCGAGGAATCCCAACCAATCCCAACAGGGAAAAGGAGAAAAAGGAGAAGGGGAAAAAGGACAAATAGAAGTAAAAACACAACAGATATACACAATCGGAACTCAGGGGTTAGCTTACCAAAATAACTAATACAATGAAATCTCACCACTTCCCTTAAGAACAGCAAATCTCTTCCCTCTGACACGACTCGGACAGAGCCCTCGGCTCAGGCCTCAGCCCACGAAGATAAGAGAGGCCAAACAGTGAGTGCTGCTGTCTCATGAGGTGACCTGACGGGGAGGAACGCTGGAGCCCAAGAAAGAGAGGACCTCCCTCTCCCCTATCTTATTTGCACCAGATTACATAAGGGACTAGGATGGAATACTTCCTTAGTTTTTGACCCCAGTTGTTAGAGAAGGCCTAAAAAACAACAAACCTCACCAAAGCCTAAAACTTAAACTACTACACAGAGAAAAACTGTATTTCTCATTCATTAAAGAACTTTTTATGCTACTTGTTAGACTGCCCAAACTTTTGCAATAAAGTGGGCTTTCTGGCCATTTCCTCAGGGCTGTGCTATGGCTTTCTGTGAGTATGGCTGTGGCAATACATTGTTCTTCTTGGGTTTCAAAACCCTCCAATTCATATTCATCTGTTGTGGAAAAAAAATCCTGAAAATTCAGACTTGTCTTATTTCCAAAGACATGTCTGACCCAGGCAATGTATACTGAATTCCTTAATCATTTTCTGCTTGCTGAAATTCCGCACTGACTGAATAGGAATTTTTCCCATGTCAAAAAAAATAAAGAAGAGAAGGAATTTCTAGTGTGGTTCTTAAAGATCAACATACATATATGTATACAAGTACTGTGAGAATATAAATATAAAATATGATACATATGTCTTCTTAATAATTTAAAATGGATAAACTAGTTACTTACCTTCCATTTTGTATTTAGGAGCATTTAGATGCTCTTTGATTCAATTTTTATTTTCCAGTCCATCTCTTCATAAGGTTAATTTTTCTGAATAGGTGCTATGAGGACTATATTTTAGCAGATATTTAAAGCAGTGTAAAGAGGTAAACTCCCAACCAGCACCACCTCATTTGAAAAAGTTGCTCAGACTAGAGAGCTCCAAAAACAAACTTGATTTCTTCTATTTCTTGCATTAAACTTGTATAAACCAAGTGGAACTTTGCAGATCAGTAATTAGACACAAGGAGAAAAAAAAAAACAGTACCTAAACAAAATCTCTCTTGTGCTGCTTACATCTGCTTCATACATTAGCAGAAGAAAAGACCAATATTCGTGAAAGTAGTGGCCTGAGCAAATTTTCTTCCCCACTGCAAATACTGTGTGACTAAATAGGAAACCTTTTAGGGGAGGCAGTACAGGATCTGCCCTGTGTTCCCAGAGTTTGAGGCTGTCAGCACAGAGCTAGTTGCTTGTAACACTCCCAGCTCTTCCACTGAACAGTATGAACAACTGACTGGTATCCATGTGCATGCTCTCTTTTTCTTTAAAATAGTCTTCATCGCTATTGTATACTCTTCTAAATTGTATGGGTGATTTCCTCTGATCTGCTACTGGGTCTTTTCTTCTCAAAGTAAACCTGGTATCTGTCAAAACCACAAATTAAGAGTATTTAAAATTATTTTCAGTATTTATATTAATATACTTTTCCCTGGTCAGCTGAAAGCTGTGAGAGGTTTGTTTTAATTCCTCCCAAAGATATCTTTTTAAATACCTGTAGAAGGGAAATTTTAATTCTACTACACAAACAGCAGTCACTTTATTCTTTTTTATTCTGTGCTTTAAACAATACAACTGCTTGAATATCTCCTACTTCAAATACAAGGCCATAGTATTTAAAAAATAAAAATAAATCCTTTATTTGACTTCAGTATCAGTATGACTATTACAAAAAGTTGTGTCCTTCATTGCCTTTTTCAACATTAAAAGCTTTCATTTCAATTGAATTAAATCCCAACTAAGTCAATTAATAAACAGGAATATTGGGCAATGGCATGGCACCACCCAAGTTGCTAATGCATACTGATGAATGAGTGGTGAAAGGTCAGTCCTGGAACTGGGGCCCGCAGATGCAACCTGCTTTTCATATTGATTGTGTTTTCCAGTGGGCTCCAGGTCAGGTGCTGAGACCTCGGGGCGTGCTCTGTCTGCACCTGTCTCAATGTTTTCTTTGCTTACTTGAGCAAGTTCTGCAATATTTCTGTACTGCTTCTCCAAGAATAAAACAGGTATAATGTTTACCAGTGTTGCAAAAGTATTAATACCTCAGAAAACATCTTAGGTGTTCCCTATGAGGAAGATGATAAGCACAATAGAAGATGTACAGTATGCGTATATATAAAAATATAATCTCAAGGGTTAATGTTTCTCTTCAGGACATTTATTTTTACCTGTTATTAAATCCACTATGATTTTTTTTTTGTAGGATACAATGGGTTTACAACCAGAAAAAGAGAAGATATGGACACCTGTTTAGCGAGAGAAGCAAGATAGAACTATATGTTATACCAAAAGCATTTGTTGATATGTAACAGATCAGTCAATATGCAACTGCATAAAGTGGAGGGATGAGATTAAATGTTCAAACAGATATACTAATTAAAAAGGACATGTACGTCCATGTCTAGAGAACCTGACAGTGAGAGAATGATAGAGATTCAGCACTACAGTGAATTATAAATGTCAAATTACAAGGATGCGTGCAAAAAAAGCTTGTAACTGTTAGGAACTAGACTCTGTATTCATGTGAAAACTGTTGCCTTTATCATCTTTGTAGATCCCTCTAAGGTGTTCTGTCATTCACTGACAAATTTTCTATGTAAGACTGTAAGACGTATGTCACACAGGTGTCCAAAACTGCTCCTATGCCATTGTCAGGACACACCAATATATTTTGAGGGTTTTTGTAAGCAACAAGAATATTAAGCAGAAGATTTGCTTAAGTATCAGCAGTCAGTTACAGAATTCGTTTCCCCCTCAGACGTGATAAAATCTAACACATAATGCCAAAATTGCAGAGGAAAAGGAAACCAGCAATGTGTATTCAGATGGCTGTGGACTCAATAGGCTGTTAGAGAGCCATAGGATGCACAATAAAAGTGGATGTTAACTAAATTTTGATGTGCAAGAGCATGTCTTTAATTTACAAGATGTTTTGTTTAATTAAAAGGTAAATACCATTTATAATTCTTCTCACAGACTCTTTGAGAGCAGCAATAACACCTACAGAGCTCTCAAGACACCTGAAGAACTTCTTTGATACATCTGATCCATGAGGTAGGTACATAATTTAAATGAAAACAGTCGACTACTTTATTAAGCGATATTTTTGTTTTTGAACAATATTGATTATTGCTTGTAAAAATTTATAAATATCAGTTACAAGATATTAGCTACATGAAACATGTAAAATATTTTGTCCTGGAAGTGTCATGAAAATCCCTCCCCAAATATAATTGACTTGGCAAAACAACATTTACCCTGGTGCAGGTGACTTGCATTAAGCCATGACAACACATGAATATGAAGGCACAAAACCTGTCTGCACAATCTGTGTTCAGACTCTTGTGCATACAGGGCACACAGATGTGTTGCCAGAGCAATCGTGACTTCTGAGGGCTGCTTTTCTTAGCTATATCCTCTCCTTCAACACAACCCTCCAGGCTTACAGAGCCTATAGTTAATTTCTCTCAAGGTCTTTGAGACTCAACACTGTTACAGGTTTTGGCCTCATGCTCTGCTTTGGGTTGTTGTGATTCCTTCAGCAGAACCCATCTGGATGCTCTTCCATCCCCACAGGCTGAGGTGAATTTGTGGCTGCACTCATGACAGAAACACTCTGAAGGCATCACACATCTGTCAAACAGAGCAGCTGAAGCCAAGAGAGGCACTAAATGGGAAGGCAGGGCCAGAGCAGTGATGGGTGTTCTGCATGGTCATGTCTCCCCTACTATATCTGCACAGCCCCACTCTGAAACCTGAGTGTTGTCCACTGCTGCTCAGTGGCACTTAACGGCTACAACTGCTGATGGAAGAGCGCAGGGGAACTCACTGGCTCTGAGAGACAGCTGCCTCTCCTACCGTGGGTCTTTAGGGACAGCATCTCCAGGGCAGCTTTTCCAGCGGGTTGCCCAGCAGCTCACATTTTGTTAGGTTGTTTTGAAGTGAGTAGTACGGTGGGGAAGAGGTGCAGGCTGCTGACACCAAGCTCCCTAATATGCTAAAGCTGGATCATGTTCTGCTCTGAGGGTCTGATGGTATCAGCCTCCAGAGAATCAGTGTCTGACACTCCCAGTCTGTTGTTCATATTGGTTTGGTCTCAGCTGAGCTATTTCTTACAATGAGGAACATATCTGAGCGAGTTACAATTTGCTGTAATCATATTTTTCCAGTTTTTCTCTGTGATAATTACTCCCATAAATATCATTGCTTCACCTCAGCTCAACAGAGTGCTCTCTATTTCTGTCTCAGCCTCAACCTTCTGCACTTGGATTGCTGGGGAAGGACAATGATAGCATTTGTTATTACCAGGACCACTCCAGCTAAGGGGCTGTTTGGGCTTCCAGTGCTAGTCCTGTTTCTGTGCAGTAACAGCTGAACAAAAATTAGCTTCTGAATTGAAAACTGGTGAAGAAAATGTGTTAAATTGTGCCTATGTTTAAATATTATTACAACAACAACAACAATAAAAAATAATAACACTTTGACTTGGTTTTCAACCAGGCAAAGTCTTGAAAAGCAGAAGCCAGGATGCAGCTTTGCAGTTAAATGTCCCTGGTTTTACTGCTGGTCCCTGGGTTTAGTTTAATGACAGAGAACATTTTTAATGTAATCAATGGGCTGCAGATCTTGGGAATTCCAGTTCCTAGCGTGCTTACTGACTACCATGTTTTATGCTAGACACTTGAAGTAGACTTTATAAGAATATGGGCTATTTTTAACTGCAGCTTCAGAGGCACAGACATATTTGGACTTCGGAGTGCCAGGCACCAGGAGTACCCATAAAGGAGGTGCTTGGTTTGAGAGCATACAATGCAAGTAACAAAAAGAAAATTGTCCTTGTTTTAAAATTGGTGAAATGTGGCAAAAGAATAAAGGACTAGCCACAGGTACCTCTGTTGCCAATGGCAGACCTGGCATTCAAAGCCATTTCTCCAGATTTCTAATGTACCCTTTTAAATATGAGGCCATTCTTCCCCTCCAGAAGATGATATATAGGTATATAAATGTGCGTTGATGTAATGCCAAGTTACAAACCACAAGCTTTTCAGAACTCATGTCCCTGATAGATTACAAAAGAACTTGAAGTCAAGAGAATTGTGGTTTGTCTGACCTTATGCTAATCACACTCCCTACTTGTGTCTTGGTCAAACTGAAAATGGATAGCAAAATGAACCCTTTCGAAAACCGTAATTTCTGGGTGTTGGTCATGACCCAGTTTTCATAAGTTGCTAGGATATGGGGATAATCAGGGAAATTAAGATTCTACCTTATGAGACAAGACTGAAAAGTTTGATTTAAACAAAAGAAATTATGCAAAGGAATATTAGTACACTGTGAGAGGAGTAAATATCAGAACTAATTAAGTTCAAGGACAAAATTGGCATTTGACAAATGGATATAAATGGGCCCCTAATAAATACAGGCTGGAAAACTTAAGAAGCCAAGTTATGAGATTCTGGAACAGTTTTCCACGGGGAATAGTAGGGCCAGAGAAAATAAGCGCTTTTTAAATGGATCTCAATTAGTTTGTGAACTGGGTATCATGCCTGGGACAACCAGAGAGCTAGACTATCAGCCCAGACAAGTCCAATGTTCCCAGATAAGAGAACATCACCCACATATAATATCAGATGATATTCTGTAGAAAGAAGTAGCCAGTAACAATGTACCTGCATAATGTGTTTTTTGGGTTTTAGACTACTCCGTTCAGAGAGTCTCTTCAAGCCTCTGATTATCTCACCAGCCTAGCACTTGAGGTATTATTCAACATTTCCAGGTAATCCTTCCCTGCTCTCAAGTGCCAACGTAGGAGCAGAGCTGGAACAGCTCAAGGTAACACTGAATGAGGAACATCTCGTGTTGGCTGCTGTGGATGGGGGAGCGGGGGGGGGCGGGAGCAGGGGCAGGTGTCTGGGCAAA
>VWZG01006761.1:645592-703140 GCA_013396735.1 Grallaria varia | reverse complement strand
AGGGGAAGGGCAGTGTTAGATGGACACGGAGAGAACAGCGCTGGCGCCGCGCGGGGCTGCTTTTCTCCTAGAATCGCGTTCTTTAATATTTAAAAAAACCCCGCCAGTAGACACCCAAACTTTGGATTTCTGCCTAATTCTCGATGCATTTGTGGAGTGCCTCCAAATTTCGGAGAGTATTGGTCTAGGTGTATCACTGTAGAGTGTTTTAGCCAAGACTCGGTGCATTTCACTTTTTCAAACGGCTTTTGTTCAAGTTGAGGGAAGCGCACTGCATCCGTTATTTGAGTTCCAACGCCAGCAAATGGGGTTAGAGCCTTCAGTTTCACAGCGGGGAAAAATTACACTGTTATTTACTTTCCAGCTGCCATTTAGAATACGACTTGAAAGCTTGCTGTGTTAGAGGAGTACAGCAAATTCCACCTCCAATGAGGTTAAAATACAGGAGAGTGTGTTGGAAATAATTTTTTTAATTATTTAAGGTAATGTAGTTATCAAATTGGGGTTTTTTCTCTTTCTATCTTTGTTTTTCTTTTGTCGAGTCTGTGTCACAAAACAAATGCTGTTTTCTCGTATGTTTTCGTAGAAAGCATAGTAGTAATACGTAAAGGGAGGCAAGGGCTCGTGTTGAGGAAGAAATCTGTAAAAAAAAAAACAACGCATCTTTTATTAATTTCAGTTGGAATCTAATCAACAAGCTGGTCAGTCACGGAGTGCAGTGGATAATGCGAGCTGTACGTGCTGCATAATTACTCATGGCTGAAAGAAGTGCGGAGTACCCCTGCTCTGTGCGTGCTCGGACCGCACGGTGCTAGTTTCATTCCTCCCTCCCCGTCACTCACACGGAAGCTGTCCTTAGCATCAGGAACCGGGGTGAAATAACACGGAGAAGTTCCTAAGCGCTAGGCGAAGTGTGCTGTGCCATGACGTTGCAGGGATCCTTTCTGTTTAGTTGGCGAACAATAAACGTTTATTATCACCGCGGCAGATCATCAGACAAAGCTTCCCCCTCCCGCCTCCCCCAGGCACGAGCGCTGCTGATAAGGGAACCGCTCCGGGTGACAGGCAGAGCCGCATGAGCCATTCGGAAATAACTTCTTTTATTATTGCTATTTCCCCCCCCCGTTCGCCTTTTGCAAACCTTGGCAGGGCGGCGGCAGGTGTCAGGGCGGAGGTGCGCTGCCGCCGCCCCCGCCCGCCGCCGCGGAGCCGCCTGCCCGGCTCGGCGCCTCGCAGCCGCCGGGCTCCGCCGTTCGGGCACACGCGGGGAGCGGAGCGCGCTGAATTTGTACTTTGAAGCTTTTTTCGCAGTACATTTTCATGGCGCTAGGGAGGCCTGACAGAGGAGTGCCTCTGCTGAGCTCAGAGCCTTTGCTATTTCTTTCTTGGATTTCTTTTTTCTTTCCCTCTTCATTGCTTTTCTTTCCGCCCTCCCTCCTCTTGGTAGCACATCGAGTCAGTGTGAGTCAGGACTTGTAAAATGCATTTCCAAAGCCCAGATGAAAAGTCTCTCAGGCGTGTCTGCTGCTTTATCGGAGCTCTCCCAAGCCCACCTATGCAAACAGATTTGTAATATTTGTGTGCTTAACCGTGCATCTCTTTTACAGGAATCTGTTGCTGCGTATGACATCTCTCGCAAGCTCCCAGAGAGAACTGGTGGAGCATACAGCTCGGGAATAGGATAGCAGAGAAGCACAGAGGAAGAAACCAGGCAATCACCAGGTAAAGTCATCCTCACTTTGATTTATTTCCTTTCACCTCGCCTGCAAAGCCCTTGCCCGCTCCAGTATGGCAGCAGAATAGCAGAGGGACTGTATGCGTGTATATTAAACGCCTGCTCCTCTCGTTCGCCTCCGCAGGATGGGAAGGTTCAGCGTCCATTGGATATGGGACAAGATCGCTCGGCGACCCTTGTGGATTCTTCTTCTTCTAGAGGCAAATTATAGTTATGGATTTATTGTCCCGGTGCAGCACTTCCACCGCCAGCAGCAGCAACAGCAGCAGCTTTCTGACTCTCTTCGGTGACGGGTATTCTTGGGTGGATAATACGGATTACGTTGTTATTGCTTAAGAATACGCGTAGTCGAGGAGAGTACCGGCGGCGGGCAGGCAGGCAGGCAGCGCGACCGCCCCCAGCCCACCAGCTGGCTCCTCACCTCCTCTAGTTGCCAAGGTAGCACCTTTTCCATCTTTTCCTACGCTTTGCAATGTTTCACTCTATGTCTCTGCCCGGGCGGGGGGAGCTCGGACGCCCTGTCTCTTGGGAAAGGGTCGCTCGGTGTGTGTGCGTGCGCGTGGGAGCAAGCTCTGGGCTGGGGAGGGCTGGGGAGAAAGGCTGGCCAAGCTCCGCGGGCAGGGGCTGACCGCGGGAGCCCCGGCCGCTGCGGCGGGCACCTCCGCGGGCAGAACTCGGCAGGCTGCGCCGGGGGCGGGGGGAAGGCACTCGCCCCGTCCGGGCAGTCCCGGTGCCTCGGCTCTCGGCCGGCAGCCCCCAGCCCGCGCCGCCTGCGGCCCCCGGTTCCGCTCCGGCGTGGGGTGCGGATGAGGGAACCGAGGTGGCCTCGCCTGCCGGGGGTCCCTACCCCCGGGACACGGAGCGCCCGCAGGGCCAGGGCGGCCCCGGCTTCGCCCGCACACGCCAGCGGAGCCTGGGCTGCCGCCCCGTCGGCGGCCGCGGCCCCCGCGCCCGCAACAGCTGAGTCATGAGGGGCTGGGAGGTGCCGAGTACCCGTGTTAGCGAGGCCAGGGGCACCCAGCACGGCCGCAGAGCGCCCGACTCCCGGGGAAGTCCCGCTTCCCCGGCTGCCGAGGGGTTCGGCCACCCGGCGGGGCCGCCGCTGGCGAACAGGTTGCGGATGGTTGCTTTCGAGGAGAGTGATGCCACTTCTGCCCCCTTATTCTCACCCTGCAGTACCAACCTAGTGAGGGCAGGATTAAGAATCCAGTTCACACCAGCCCAACGCAGGGCTTGTCAGCTTCTGAGGTCCCAAGTTGAGACACATTTTGAGGGTAAGAGCTGAGGAATTGTTTTGCCCTCTGCAGCTCAGGCAGTGGGTTATTTGCCCATTTCCCAAGAGCTCAGGACTCCCCAAATGCTGTTTGCAGCTGGACAGCTGGGAGACGCAACCAAGGGAGTGTTGATTCACATTAATGGCCAAGACATGCCCCATCGCTTTAACACAGAAGAGGTGCATCTGATCCTCTCTCCAATCTCAGCACCAGGGCACAGGCTTTGATTAAAAGCCTGATCAGTCTTTAAACACTGTGCTTAGGAAAATCCGGGCATAGCATTCATAGTTCCAGTCTTTTTCCCCCTGGTCCTCTGCCCACAAGGCTGGCAGAGAAAAAGAGTGGGGTGTGATCATCTCTGTGTTTACCCATTTGAGACCTCTCCACATCCCCAGATGATCCCAGGTCTTATTGCCACATAGTAACAATTCCGAGACTAGATTTCAGTCTTAAGTAAATTAAATCAGAAGCCATTTTAAAGCAAGACCAGGACTATTGTGATGAGGCAGCGTTTTTGAATGGATCCTTCCTGAAGCTCAGCTATGATGAGGCTAGGAACAATTTTTAATGTAGACAAGCCAGACATGGGGTGATCATTAAGATGAGAATATGAGGTGGGATGATAGAGAATGTCTTTCTATCTCTTGCTTAGAGATTGAAAGGCTGTCTATGCTTTGCTTAATTATTTCCAACAACTGCCAAAGGAATCTTACTCTGTTGCCTTCAGAAGCAAGTGGAGCGCTCATTGTTACAGAGCCGTGTGGATCTGTTATTCTTTAGACACATCTTTGATGCTAGCACTCTGATCCTTGTGTTTCTCTAATACTACTTGAAAGCAGATTTTTTTTTCTTCTAGTTTAGTATGTTCAACAGCCTCAGATACAATGTTAAATTATGCTTTAAAAAGACATGATCAGCTGCTAAATCATAGTCAGTTCAGCACCATAACACAGACACATTCACAAGCGCTGCAGGAACAGCGATGGAAACACTATTTTAAACATCCAGGTTTGTATTACAAACCTTCTTCTGATCTGAGCTTTTAGTTGACTTTTTTCCCTTTGAGTCATGACTTAGAGTATTATTAGGAGTTCCCATTTCATCACATAAACGATGCGGATTTGTTTGCTCTTTGCTTGGTTGAGTACCTTGTGTGGTATGGATTGGACTTGTACCCATAAATACAAGCTCAGCAAATGGTTCTTTTACTTGCTTTCTTCTGGTTGCTTTCTGTTTAGCATGATGAGATGGTTTTGCTGAATAATGCCTTAATGACAGGGCTGATGCATTTTTAATGCATGTACTCTTTGTCATTGTCAAAATTAACATTTTGATGATTGTAGACTTCTCTTCACTAAAATCTTTTGGGAATTGCTATGCTATGTGCATTAAAAGAGTGAAAGTGTTAAGATCAGATTGGTCAAATCCTGGATGTGCTCACCAAAGTTATTTTAAAATACTGTGGAAAGGCTCAATAGAATAAGGGCTCTTGGAATGATGTTTCCCAATAGCATGATCTCAGAGTTCCTGGGGTCTGTCACGTATGTATATTTCTGAACAAGAGACCTCTAAGAAATGACAATTCATACTGCAGGTCTGATCCCAGGAATGCACATAGCTTCCACCGGAATTGTTCAGGGGAGCAAGGTTGCTCCTGTAAATCCAAAACATTTGGGGCCAAATCCTACCATTCAATGCAATAGCAAAGCCCCAATTGATTTCACTGCACAAAAGATTAGAACCCTAGCGAAAGGGATTTTTTACAATGCTACACCTCCTATTTTTTTTGTTTTAGAAATTGCGAATCCTGTGTGATAAAAATTACTCTAAAACCCTCCTGCCTCTAATAGTCTAATGATATTTTATTAACAGCAAAAATTACACTAAAAGTTTATAGGAGAACATAACAAGAAATTACTTTATAAATAAGGGGTTTTAATTGTACCAGTATGAGCATTTTCTAGGACGCTTTAGAATGAGGTTTGCGGCAGCACCAACCGTGCGTTAACAGCTATTTTGGTGACTGCATATTTAATTAATTCAGAATACTGAATTTCTGTTCTAAAATGGTTTTTGTAATCTGCATCCTAATAGAAAATTAAATAAAGAATTAGCCCAAAACTAATTACTTGAACCTGGCCTTTTCTTTAAAGGCCATAATCCTATGAAGATTACTGTCTCTGGCTAGTTTTATCCACTGGAGTAGCCTCAAAGGCTGCTGCCATAGGTAAATGTTTGTCACACCAGAGCCCACAAAGCAGCATAGCTGACTGATGGCAGAGCAGGCACTGGTGTGGTAGCCAACCTGGTGCAAAGCAGGGTGCTGCAGGGCCCCCCTCCACCCACCTGTGATACTGGCTGTTCCCCACCCTGCTCCATGACCGCTTGGGCCTTCCTGGAGTGGGAACTGCCAAAAGAATGGTGCTCTCAAGCACTACGGGCATGTTGAGCCCCACGGTGGAAGTGGGAGAAGGAGGAGTAGCTTTGGTCCCTACTGTCCTGTGCAGGCAGGGTCACAGCCCTGCCTGGGTCTGCCTATAATGTGAAGCATTGCTCTGCTTAGCAGTAGTCTAAACCAAGTGATGGGAACTGTCATTTGATTTCAGATGCCCTTTCCACAAATATTTAAGCTTACATCCTTGTATATATGTATGTATGCCTGGAATAAATATATATGCACACACCTCTCTGAAGGGCGCATAGTAGAAAAGCCCCATTCTCCCAGATCTGACAGAGGCACAACGCCCACTCACCTCAGCAGGGGTTGTGCTGTTGCAGTGGGTATTTATGACCAGTGTTATGATTCCCCTTGCTGCTGCAAATTTGCCTAAAATAAATGCCTACTCTGTTGCATGTAGATATGTACAGTTATGCAGATGCATTTTCTTGGGATCAATTCTGCTTGCTTTCTGCTTTTAAGATGACATCTGATTTTGAGAAGAGTGTAAGTTTTCTTCCCATAACAAGTTATTGTCTTTCATGTCAGTTTAGGTGGCTTCTGGTGTTCATAGGGTTTTCTTGAGGAAACTGAATACAGTAATACCTATACATCCACACAGCTATATACATACTTTGCAGATTAAGCTAACTAGCCCTTTTTACATCACCCTAGCAGTAAAGTATGCAACTGGATTTTTACGCATTTTTAAAAATAAATAATGTCTTTACATGCACAAAAGGCTTTTTCTTCTCTTCCTTTTAATAGATTACCATTTGTCTAAAAATCACCCCTCGCCAGGTATTACCCTTAGCTGTTATGACATCTGACCATTCAGTGTTGTGAAGGTAAATCATAATACTCATTATTAAGAGCCATAAATTTTTACCAGATTCATAATATTGCTTCTGAAAGCTTTAATGGTAGAAACATTTCCTGGGCTAACACCCATGATGATTGCATGCTTTTTATTGCTATCCTTTAGTAACCAAATTGCTCAAAAATCAAAGGACTTGATTATCACATACCTGCAATACATAGAGTTATTTATAAATGTCGGCTTAATAAAAACAATGACTTGGAAGAAGTTAAAGTGACAGGCCAAAAATAAGTAGTCTAAAAGTGAAAAACCACGCCAGAATCATAGAGATGACAGAAAGATTCTGACACTGGAAGAGTCCAGGAGGTGATGGTAGAAGGTAGATGTGACACAGCTTTGCAGAGCTGGAGAGCAGAGGGGAGGCGAGACACCAGGGACTGTAGGCGAGGAGATATCGCAGTGTGGTGCTGAGAGTATGCACCAGGAGTGTTGAAACCAGGGCTGGAACATCACACATGTTTGGAAGTCTGCTTTCTGGAAAAACAGTGTCTAGTTAAAAGCATCCAACAGAAAATTAGGTGAAATGTTCCAGAGGGGGCTGATTGACGAGAAAAATAAGAGCACTGAATCTATAACTGAAAGGCATTTATATATGTGTGTGTGTGTGTGTGTGTGTGTGTGAATATACATACCTAGCCAAAAATTATGTAATAATGCCCATGTAAATAAATGAAATGAGTATCCTGCTTTTGAAATCATTCTACTACAGAAACCAGTGGGAATTTTCCATTGATACCCGGGTGGGTCAGAATTTCTCCCGTCTGCTGGAACGTAGTCTAGTCTGGTGTATGCAAACAGACCTTAAGCTATGTATGGAGAAAATGCAGCATGGCTATCAAGAAACACTCCCTTTCAGTGAACTCGATACCCCTCTAGCCAGCAGGGATGATATAAAGCAATGGAGCAACCTCCAGGCAGGAAAGCCCTTACCTGGGAGATATAAATTTAATTTGGCCAAGACACGGCAGGCAGTAGTCACCCTGTGAGGGCTGGAGAGCCACCTGGGGAGGCCTTATTGCCTCTGACTGCTGTGACACACCTTCATGGAGCTCAAATGGTTCTGATAATTCCCCAACACTTTATACCAATAGAAAGAAAGAGGTAGGCCCATAGGCGGTAACTTAAACGTTCCAAGCTACTCCAGAGTATTTCAGATTAAGTAAATGTTTTATCTGCTTCAGGGTCAGTTGTCACCACTGTATTGTTCTGGTTCAGCTCATCTGAGTGGCATGCAGCGAACACCCCTTTCATGTTATTTCATTAGGCATGAAATGTTGGAAAAATATGGCTGACTTTTCTTTAATATTAACAATTGCTGATTCATAACCTTGTTTGGAACATTAGCAGTTCACTTACTAAATCAGGACAATATCACGTAGTTTATTAATGGTCACAGGTCAAGCCTATCTTTTAAATCACTGGCAATCAAAGATAAATTGATCAACATGGAACTGGTCTTCTCTAATTGTAGAAAGGGGAACATTCTGAACCAGAACAGGACAGCATGCAATTGTGCAGCCTGTCACCAAAAATCAACCTTCTCACTGCATCTTACCAATGCATTGACATAGATAACGTAGATTTCATATGACTACTTCTAGATTATCTGATAGTAATAGCTTTGCAAGTATTCACATTCTCCTAACAAGAAGCTCATAGAAAATTCCAATAAAAAGGCATCACTAATTACTGCATTATAAAGGATTTATTTAATTTCTTTAAGTTAGGTGGCAAATAGTAAGAGCAGCTTCACACCATCTGGAAACTCATCCTTTAACAATCATTCTTGAGGAGATAATGTACTTGCTTACTCCAGGAAAATGCATTTTGTATTTCCTCTTTATTAAGTTGCCATAAAACAGTCTTCTGAAATCCAAAGTTATACAGTTCATTACTTGCTGTTTTACTAGAGCAACAGTTATTGCTCTGGTTGTTATGACCACTGTGGGAAAAATGGTTTCTTGGTCCCCCACTTTCCTCCACTGGCTGTCCCCCTTTCTGTTTATGATACATGCAAAAGATTTGAGGGGATGGAAGGAATTTTCTTTCGCAACATGTTTTATTTTAGAAATGTCATGATCACTTAATTTTCTAATAACTGAACTATAGAGGAGAGCAGTGGAAACTTTCTCAGACCTCAGTTTAAGAGATGGTGAATTTTCCATTTTTAAGAAAGATACTTTTTTCTCTGCCTATTTGCCAGGGTATGAGTTATGCAGAAGAACAATAACACAATTCCTTTCAAGGTTTCAGTACAACCCTTTTCTTTTTGACTACTCACTGTCATTTGTTGTGTTATGACATCATGTGGCTGTCACATCATGTGTTTGTTGCACATGTGATTTGCCTTCAGCTGTCCATAGAGCCTCTTTGTGAAAACTGGATCTTCAAGTCCTGGTCTGGGAAGCAAGAGACAAACCCACTCACTTTTGCTTTCCTCGTTCAGGTGCTTGTCATTTCTCTGTGTGTAAATTCTTACCAGTGAAGGAGGCAGAACTAGTCCAGACCCTCGGTTAGAGATTAACGTAGACACGTTCAATTTTCCTCTGCTGGAGCTGCAGTGATGCGCTGCTGCTCGCTCTGCTCCAGTCTCCCTGGCAAAGAGGGAGGGAAAACTCCAGAAAGGGAAAGGATGCTGAATGGGCTTGAAGCAAAATCCAAGAAAAAAAAAACCAAATAAGTAACTCCCCCGAAAAAATACTGGAGTTTTTACGTTTTAATTTTTATCAAATACCACTCTATCTAAAGTATTTCACATTTTCTGGATGCAAAACTTAAATATGTGCCCCACAGAGAGGCTCAGAACAATAGCTCTGCTTTCTCTAATAAAATCTCTCTTCCGAGATTAACTCTGGAGCTAGCAGTGAGGTCAGTGTTTCATTTCATATAAGTCAGCTCATGCTGACAAGGGTTTGGCCTTCTTAGTGATGGGCCGTTTGCTGCTCAGAAGTGTGAGGAATGGCTTTCTGAAATATCGATAGCTTGCCTTCACTGGAGTTCATGATCAAATTTAGCTGCCAAGTATCAATGTGCTACAGCCAGACTGCAGGGCTGAGAGGCTCAGGCCCTGGGCCATCCGCTAAGGTCTGCTTTTTAAATCAGAGGCTAACTCTTCCATTAGTGTAAATCAGTCGTTTATAACAATGTCAAATAAGATTTGTGTCAGAGTAGCCCAGACTACAGCTGGGTCTTGGGATTTGAAAAGGAATAGAAAAATTAGGCTGTGACCATTAGAATTCTGTTTTCATTTGTTTTTGGTGTGCATATGTATAAATGTGCCTATACACACATGCACACACATGCAGAGCTGCATTTTGTTCCCATGAACGTTTCCTGTGGCCTTGTGGCTACCACTTAACCTAGACCTAAGAGCACAAAATCTTCTTTCTGGTGTGATTTGATTGACATGAGCAGAGATCTCACACAAAGGCTCTGGGATCCCACTTTGCATCCATAAAAGGAAGGCAGGCAAGCTTCATCCCCGGCTAAACCCTTTGCACAATATACATCAATAATGAGGCAGCATCTATTTATACATTGCTCGCTGGAAATGACTGAATTCAGACAGAAGCTGGTGAGGCAGCCTGGGCTCCACCAGCCTCCATGGAGTCTATTGTTAGTACCCAGGATGACTCCTCAGGCAAATGGGGAAGAGAGGCATGATTCGGAGCCTACCACGCGCAGGAGGAATATCAACTTCGGCACTTGGCAGGTGCTGTCTCCTCTCAAAGAATGCCCTCTCTGGCTCTGCCAGAACCTGGCAGTTGTGGAGGAGGAATGCAGGAGAAATGGTTACAAGAGTGCAGCCCCGTAGCTGCTCCCTGGTAAGCAGGCTGCTGACTTGCGTTTACCCACAGGGTGAGAGCTCCCTTTCTTCATGAGAAAAGGAAATATTCAAGGGGGAATGGGAGGAAGGCCCTACTATTTTGAAACACACTGATGCCTTCTCGCCATGTTGTTGCAGAAGGTTTTCAACAGTATTTCTTTACCAAGAAAAGGAAAGATGCAGTAATAAAGCCCTGCCCAGGGTTATGGCATTGATTAGTTAGGGCTGTGTGGCTCATCGTCCAGTGATGAGGTTGAGGTGCAGTGCCAACATATGCTTGTGACAATGAAAACTTACTTGTCTGTGAGATATTTATCATAAACAAAGTACTCAGAACCCCTTAGCAAAGCATTATCCAGATAGTGCTTTTGCTCTGTGTCCTTTTTCACTTCTCCTTTTCTCCATGGCTCTTGTGTACTTTGCCCATATGCTCGAAAGCTATTTTGTTTTCAGTTTTATGTGTGCTTTATGTAAATTAGAAGAATCAAGCTCCTCTGCTTGCTAAATTATAAATTGAGTGGAAATTGGCTGACTCTCTTTAGACTATGTCTATAAGTTATACAAGATGTAAGTAATCAAGCTGAGCAGACTGGGTTGGGAAGGGAAAACACATCAATAGCATGGGCCATGTGAGCTGTGTCTGCATGTCCCCGTATACTGCTGCTTGCTTTTGTAGCCTCAAATATCTCTTCACTCTAAAGTGCCAATCTTACTCCTTTTAGACCATTCTCTAAGATGCAGGTCTATTGTCTCCTTTGGTGGTTCTGTATAAATGAACTCCTCTTCAATGTTTGTTTCCACTCTCTTGCTTTAGGACCAGAGCAAATCCAGACTGCCTCCTCTAGGAGCACTGATTAATTTTCCTTCCATTTTTCCCCTTGTAAGTTTAAAATGCCTGTTGATTTTAGTGTCTGTTTCCCTGGTTTACTCCCTGCTTTGGCTCTACTTCCCCTACCCCACACTACTTTTCATACGCTTGAATTTTGCCCTGGGTTATCTTTTCCTTAGTAGCCCACTGCAACCTTACAGAGTAGGACTGTGGTGCAAGAGCAGGAGCCTGGCAGTGGCTGGTAGCCTAAGAAACACTGCCAGGAGAGCAGAGGAGTTGGCTGGTGTGTTGGGATTCAGTGAGATGGTGGAGAATCTGCTGCAGGGCAGAAAAGACCATCTCACTGTGGCCTGTTACTGCACTAGTTAGACCAAGTTTTAAGAAAAAGGGGCCTAAAATCAGATCCCTAGATCTATCCTTACACAGACAGGTAGGACTAGTATTATTATAAGTAGACATGGGTGTGATGCTGCTCTAGTCTAAATGCAGGGTTGCTCTTAAAACTGTCAATTTTCAGACAGTTGTGAGAAACCAAACTGCCCCTGAGACAACACTGACTGTAGCCTCAGCACAGCACAGGCTTTGGTTGCACTGACATCTGCATGCTGCCAGAATGTCCAGCAGCACTGACAGAGAGCAGCCTTGTGCTGCTGCCAGCAGCCTATCCACCCCAAGCCGCACTGGGGACAGAGCTCAGGCTGTCTCTGCTCTCTGTCTTTTAGTTCCACACCAGTCAGAGAACAGAATAAAACATTCGCAGAGAGGCAGAATAGTGCAGTTCCTCATCAGACCAACTTTTTAAGCCTGGCATCCTGGAGATCGAATGCCATTGCCATGGAAATTTCAGGTTAGAAACGTATTGCTGGGGGCGGGGGGGGGGGGAATGGTGGGCATTGGGCGGGCTCTGGAGGCATGGCCCTCAAGCACAGACCTTTAGTGGGTAGCCTCCTCCTGTGTACTGCATAGCCCTGTGTGCCTGCTGGGTCCTGGGGTGTCCATGTGAGTCCCCAGGCTCTCACAGACCAGCCTGGCTGCTGAGAGGGGCTGCTGTTAGAGCACACCATGGTCTACTGACTCTGGTGGTTTTGAATCATGTGCTCTGTTAAAGGGGATCCCAACAGACTAGTCAGATGGTCTTCAGGAGCCTTGGGCTAGAACTTGCAGGGCACAAACAGGATCCTCTCCACTCAGGCTCTGCCCTGCAGTTGAGTTTGGGCTCTCTTTCACTGAGTTCACAAAATACGTGATTTTTCTTTTAATTCATTAAATACTTTGATTCAGTGATACACCATCAGAATGTGGTTTATTCTGTCCAGTCAAATTTTTACTGAGAATGATAAAAAATATCCAACCTGTTTATTTTACTTCAAAGGGAGGGCATAACCTTTCATTTCCTGGTGTGATTTTTATTAAACCTCTGCCCATTTTATTTGTCAGGCCACATATAAGTTTACTATCACTTGTGTTTCCAAATAAAAGATATGTAGGTTGGTAAGGAGTCTATAAGTCAAGCTGCTATTCCTTGAAACTCATAAAAGGATGATTTTAAACCATGGAATTGCTAATTAAAGCTGCTTCTCAATACACAAAAATTAAGTTAACAGTAATTAATGTAGCCAGCCTGGAACCTTAGGAAACTACTGCCAGGAAGTGTCTTTTGGTGCACTCAAGAGGATGCAGTTTGATTGTTGGCACCAACAGACAAGTTGGGAATTGTAAACATGGTAATTAGCAGTAAGTTTCTGGATCACAACTTGCCAGACTGGCAGTCTGATTCTTGGAGTAGTTTTCGCATGGGAGGAGGGAAAAACAAAGTAAGGGAATTAGAGCAACCTTGCATTGCTCTGCCAACATATGCCACTGGACCACTATTTTTCTTGGCAAAGATCTCTGACAAGAAGTTTAAAAGCAGCACTGCAGCCCTACTGCAAACTGTGAACCTCCCTAGAGGCATCAACCAAACAACTGCCTCTGGCTCTTCTGCTCAAACTATGAGTGCTGTTCCATGGTAAGGAATTGTAGACGCTGATATTCTGCTCCACCTCTATGGTGGGGCACAGTGTTGATAAGGCTATCAACAATAATGGGATTAAAAGAGTTAAAATCCAGCTTTTGCAGTAATCCCGGAGTATTCTATTGTTGAGCTATCAAAGATTAAGGTTATAGTAACCTTATTAATCCTTGGTGTAGTATAAATAAAAAGGAAATGTCAGCCTTAATTCCACCATGAAATGAAATCTTCACTTCTCTAAACGATGATTCAAACATAGCTTACTGCAGCCAATGTGGTTTATGAAAATGTGTAACCCGTGTGAAATTAAGAAATCCCATCTGAGAGACAGAGAGGGAGAAAGGGGTGATAAACCATGGCATTTGTTTTATTTAAAATGAAAAAAAAATAATATTAATCCAGCTTGTATGTCTACAGGAACTATACTTAAAACCAACAAAGTGTGCAAAGAAGAAGATAGAGGCTGAGTGCTCATGGGGATGCAGTGAACACAGCCCCCAGACCACAGAAGAACAGCCATTCCTGTGCCAGACAGCAGCCACAGCACTGCTGGCGGTGACCCCATCCCTCTTCCCTGCTTGTAAGGCATTGTATGGCCTTGTTAGAGCTGCCCCAGTGCCAGGGACAGGTGGCCCGGACACAAGAGCTTGAACTTCGTTCAGTGCCGGAGACAATGTGATGAAAACCAAAAATGCCAGAAACAAAATGGTTGCTGAACATTCTGGAAACAGGAAGCCAGGTGCTGGTGTGAAGGGCACAGGTTTTCCTTGGTAAGGTGATTTCCAGGGGATGAAGTTGCCTCTTTTGGCAATGGATGGGTACCTCCTCACCTGTGCCAGAGACAGCCTCCATTCCCCCTGCTCACAGAGGCTGAATCTATAAGTAGGTCTGAAACTGCCCTCTAGGCCTTGCTATCTGAAGAAAGGGAAGGACAGACAGACTGAGCTCTGCTAAGATGTCAGTGGAATGTGGTTCAGGTAAACTTATGTTTCTTTGTCTGGAGCAGGAGTGGAATTACAGTAAGCAGAAGTGGGTTGTGCAGCCTTTGTTGTGGTTTTTGACTGGTAGGCAAAATACAGTAGCAGTAAAATGGGGTGATTCAGAATGATTATGCATATTAAGTATCTCAAACATTCAATCCCTGTCTAGCAAAGTGGTAATTCAATATTAAGGATCTGCCTATAGCAGGAAGTGAGCTCTCTAGAGGGCAAAGAGGCATTGCCAGAGAATAAGAAATGGTTTTGGTGGGACTCTTCTGAGGAAAAGGGGCCTTGTCACTTTAGCAAAAGCGTCTGCCCCATGGTATCTGCATCTCCTGGGAATTACTGGTTCTGTGGACTGATAGAGCTGGAGAATGGGCACATTCTGCCTCTTTGTATTCCTTACTCTGGTCCTCATAAACTTTGAAAAAGTTGTGTAATGAAACTCGGGCTTATAAAAGAGCTCATTTTGAGATGTTTTTCCCCTCTTCACTCACTGAATCATGCTCCGCTCTGGCGTGAATTGTCACAGCTCCAGAGCATGCACCAGTTCAAATAAGCCCGTTGGGTCCTGGGCTGTCTCCATTCCCACTACTGCTGCAATTGCTACCACAAACACAAATTGGCTCGCTCTGGCTCTTCTTGTCTTTCTGCAGTGTAGGAATAGATAATGGACCCGTGGGGTTGTTCAGAAATATTGCTGGTTTCCAGTGCTGGCCTAATGGTCCCTTCTAGGTAGTATCCCTTTCCTGGACAATTTCCCAGTAAAACCGTAAATGGCAACTGCAGAGCAGTAAAGGCGATGGCGTATTTGTTTGACTGACATTTCAGTCTGCGGAGCAAAAGCAATTAGGATCCACAGTGTGCTGCAGCTTCCTTTCTTCACTTCCCTACCTTGGAAGAGCTTCAATTAAGATCAGCTGATGTCGGGTCCCTGCTACCTTAAAGTGGTGGAGAGGCTCCAGGGAGGGAGGGCAGCGTGTGCCCAAGCCCCCGTGGGCGCCCTTTGCTTTGGGAGCAGTTGACATCTCACGGGGCTCAGCTAGGACAGGAGCTGCTGCCGCTTCCCTGTGGGCACTGCAGCCCCAGGCAGGAGTAATTTTGTTAGTACATCTGCACTACTTCTGGACTTAGCAGAATTGAAACCAGGGTGGCTCTGCAACACTCAGACTTGCGTTCCTCAGTGGGGAGAAATCGCCAGCTCTGCCCGTGGATCCGTGCCACGCAAAGCAACCCAGGATTTGGGCTACCCTGGTCTTCACCAGGGGCGACTGGTGCTTTCTTTGGAATTTTTCAGGATCAAGAGTTGATGCACTGTCAATACTTTGCTACACACTTGGCATTAGGAAGAAATGGGAAAAAAGTGGTGGCAATCATTCAGATTTTCCTGAAGGAAGTAGCTGAAAACAAATTGCTATTAAAAGCCAAGGGCCGTGGTTAATTGTGGTGGAGCACTGCGGGCTGCTTCCCCGTGGGAAAAGACTGGTGGAGAATAGGCAGGGGTTAAAATTGTTTCTTCCCAGGTGGAGAAGAGGGTCTCAGCCATATGGTTTGCAGGGTTACTCTATAGAATTCGTAGGTCCTGACATGAAAATCCAGGCCAGCAGAGCAATGTTCTAAAGGCTGGGGAAAAAATGCATCCACGGCAGTGCGGGCAGCAGTGGCTCGGCCCGCGGGCAGCGGGAGCAGCACTGGCTCGGTCCGCGGGCAGCGCGGGGGCAGCACTGGCTCGGTCCGCGGGCAGCGCGGGGGCAGCAGCGGCTCGGTCCGCGGGCAGCCCGCAGGCAGGAGGGCGCGGGCGGCGGCCGGGTCACCTCTCCGTAGGGCGGGGGCTGCGGTGTGCACGGAGCCGCCACTCTGCCAGCCTCCTCCGACTGTGAGTTTTACCTTTCCGGGGGGGGGTTGCTGCCGTGTATTGTTTTATTTGTTAACAAATTTAAACATCACAATGTGTGCTATTCCTGGTGCTTCCTGAATGTCTGGGCTCAGGCAGACATCAATACCTCTGTAAATCGGTGAAGGCTTTTGGACACAGAGGGAGGGGAAGCTGGGATGTGGGATGGCCTGGACCCGCTGGCTGCCTGGGGGTGACAGGAGGGGGTCTGCCCTCACTGGGCTGTAGCTCCCCAGGACAAAGAGACGCTCTTTCCAAACCGCTAAAGCTATTGCAAGGATTCAGGAGATGAAAATAATGATGGAAAAGATGATCTACTAAATTTGATCTAGTACTAAATTGCCCTTTTCCTAGATATTTTTTTTTAGAGCTCCTGCAGGGTAAAAACCAAGTTTCTTCAGGTTCCTAGATCTAGTGACAAATTTCGTACCAGCCTCTTTCAGGGCAGGTCCCCACTCCAGGCTCTTCTGCTTTTGCTTTGTGTTCAGGTACCCAAGTACAGGAGTGTGCTAGAGCCTGTGCTGCTCTCTCTGTTCCCTGTGCCAAGGCTGCAAGTGGGAGGAAGTCAGGACAGCATGAAAAATGGGAACGAAAGTTTGCTAAAGCAGTCTAAATGCAAGGCAGTCCCCCTGAGTTTGTGGTATTACATGAGTGTCAGCTGGAACGGCTCTGAGGGTTGGGCCAGCTTGATTAGAAGCTCAATTCCAGCATTTCAAAAAGGGCTTTAAAGCATATGTACGTAGCAGAAGTATGGGGGTATGAATACTCCTATCTACCCTAAGATATGGAAAGAGTGATCACCTGGCTGTCCTTTGAAGAGAGAGAACTATCATCCTTTGATAGTTCAACATACCTTATATAGAAAACCAAAACACGCTGACATTATTATTATTGTTAGCTTTTGGGAAGATCGGTATTTTAGCCATTTATCTTCTTTTACAACAAAAACCAAATGCTGTCCATGCAGCAAAACCTGACCCCAAATAGCGAGGCCGGTGTGACAGTGCTTGGGACATGCAGTTGCATTCCCCTCTGTGGAAGCCTTCCCTGTGTGAGGGCTGTTGGGCTGTCCCCGTGGTCAGTCCCCACAGGCTGTCAGGCTCTCCCTACAGCAGTAGCAGCTCTGCTGTGAAGGGCACATGAGCAATGACTCTTGTTTTTAACATGTCATATCATGACTTGCTTCTTTACTCAGTGTCAAGGTTGAAAAATACTGTCAAAATGAAAACACAGGAGCTGACTGAGAAATCAGTGAGTATGCTACATGGGTGCTCCAAATTTAGACATCATGATTGATAAAGGATGTAAAATGTTGATTCTTTTTTTCAAGCAAAAAGATGCCCCATTAATATTGTGCAATTTGAACATGTTTGTTTTAAACATGTATGCAGGTACTGCAGTAGTCCAGCACTGCCTGGAGTTAGGTGCTGTAGTAAGCTGGCAATATGAAATGTATTATCAGCTCTCCACAGGGTCAAGCATAGCACCTGTACAACAGAGTGGAAGTCTAAGTGATGCTGTGTGAGAATGTTTTCCCAGAGAAACGTGCAGGTGACAAATTTGTAACGTCACAATCCCCTTATTTTCCATTATTTTCTTTTTTTCTATAAGCTGAAGGGAAAAGGGGGAAAAAGTCTTTCCCATGGAAGGAAATGTTCTTGGCAGGGCAACAGCTCCATTCATACTGCCAAACATTGCTGCATACAGGAAGGTGCTGAACACAAGATGTATGTAGTGAATGGAAGAGTTCATGGAGGGCCAGGTGGGGTCACCTGTGGCCAGGACATTTGGGAGCTCAGGGAGCTTCAGTGGTCAGGGTGGTGGATTATTGTAATGGACAGATACAACCTAATCCCACAGAAAAATAACATATAACCCCATGCTCAAAGGCCAGTGCCATGATCACCTGGGTTCCGCCCCTGCCACTGCTCCCCACCTCAGGGTGCGGTGCTGAGGGTCGCACTGCTTTGCCTTGATGTGGCTCTGCATGGAAGCACAACAACATAGCACAGTGCTCAGAGACAGCCATTGCTCCAGCCCTCCTGCTCCTTACTGGGGAGGGAGGTTTCTGCTGAGGCCTGGCCTGGGTGGGCAGGGATGGCACCCACAAGCAGTGAGGCAGCAGCTGGGCTTGCTGGGAGGTTGTGCAGAGCTACCAGGACAGCACAGTTCTTCCTTGACCAGCTGAAAGGACAGGCTTCAGTAGCATGAGCAGAGCCCTTGTGCTTTTGACCTTGGATTTTCTCTTGCATATGCATAAGGCACAGTGTGTTACATGAGCATTTCAATGGAAGGAAACTGAGGAAGCCAGTAAATAATTTTCTATGGTAAATATTTATACTTATAATTTTAAAAATAAATTTTTTTTCAGAAATTGAGTATTACCTTTAGAATATGAGAACAGGAAGTCACTGGAAATCGTAAGAGAGGAGGGTCTTGGTTAAGGAAACTGCGACTAAAGACCTCTCTCTTTAGGAACTCTCAATGTTTCTACTGATGGATTTCCAAGTAGCTACTCTAAAGCTCTGGAAATCTGAGTATTATTTTCAGAGGATGTATCCATACAATGATTTAAGTCTGATGTTCACAAAACAAAAGATTTTGTTGCATTAAATAAATCCCTGCAGTTCTCTGGGTTAACTCGCTCCTCAGTGTCAAGCTGGGGACACTAGATTCCCAGGTGGGTGGAGAAAGGTACAGGGAATTGGTCTGATGATCCGAGAAATCACAATCCAGTAGTGTAACCCATACAGCACTCTCCCTGCCCAGCACTGTGCTTTCAGGCAGGATTCAAGCCTCCAGTATCTTGGTATTCCTCCCTAATTACATGAAATGAGATCAGGAAAAAAACCTGTTTACTACAGCATGGTCTAGTTTTTAGATCCAAACAGATTGCTGTACATTGGGTGTGAAACTCCCTAATGTTTTAGAAATAATGCTGCAGCCTCTCTGACTGACAGCTCTGGGCAAAGCACTTTCTGAGTTTACGTAAATGCCTAAAAAGAAGTCTAACCCCAAATTTTAATTGTGTAGCAGATTTGAGTCCTGTGAAATCTAGGCACTGCCATATTTTAAAGCCCTGTTGCTACCTTACATAAATACTCACAAATACTTACAGTAAGTGTCCTAAAAAGATCTTTGGTTTCCCAATTGAGCTAGAAGGTGTTGCAGGCCTGTCCCATCTCCACCGGTCGCAAGTGGCATGCAGTGCTGCCCAGGGCTGCTCCAGCAAGAGCTGAGAACCTGGTCCTCTTCAAGTCCAGCCAGAACTGCACATATTATAGATCACAGCCCAGGCAGAGGAATGAAGATACTTCCATTTATGAAGCCCTGTAACAGGGCAAAGAGACCTTTCCTTCTGTCTGTGCTCTAGCATGATGCAGGAACAATTATAAGATGTTTATAAATTCCACCCAGGTGTTGCAGCCCTTGCTATGAATCTCAAAAGTGTGTTTGAGATGTATTAGTATTGGGCTGGTTCTAATACAAGGGATGTGGGGGACAAAGAACAGCAACTTCTGTGCTATAAGGAAGCACATAAAAAAATCTCAGTACACTTGTAATTTCATGCTTCTAAATGTTGTTATCCAAACGTCATTGTACTTGCAACTATACTGTGTGCATTAAATCTGGGGTGTAGAATACTATTGCATGTTAAAAATGTGATAACAGTGTTACAGTAACGTTTTTGTGAGAACTCTTGTTAGCTCTCATTGCTTTGTCCTTGGTGCGAGTTAAGGCAGAAAATCAAGACCTTACTGCATTTAAAAATGCTCAGAAATACGTTATGTAAATGGATGTCTTTATTTTCAGTGTTTGAATAGGTATGTAAAAACTAAGAGATTGAATGATGACGAAGTCCATGTGATAGAGCTCACTAAATAATGATTGTTATGTACTTTGCCAATTTGTTCACGAATAACTAGCAAAATAAATTTCTCATATCCCACAATTTCTAGAATTAGCTAACATATTATTGCATTCAAGGAGCAGTACCTTGAGTTGTGATCTGATGCCTATTAAAAATTGCAATCGATTTATTTTTTTGGAGGGATTGAATCAGGGTTCTAAAGGACCTGTGACATTTTTCAAACAAAGTATGTGTTGTTTCTTTTCTTTTTTTTTTTTTCCTTATCCCAGCCTAGGTAAGGAATCAGCACTACATTACACCAGTGCCCACCTCCCCTCTACTGGAGGGAGCAGATGAGAGGGACAGGACACTTGAAAAAAGGGAAAAGGTAGAGGAGGAAAAGCACAGAAGGGAATGACTGGAAATAGCAGAGGAAGGGAAGAAATAGGAAAAAGCAGAAAGAAAAGAGAAGCAAAGGGAGACAAGGGCATGAAAAAGGAGTAGAAAAATGAAAACAAAAGGGGAGACTGAATAAACCTGAGTAAGCTCAATAACTAATTCTCAGTCTTAATCTTTCAGCACACTCCTTAGGCAGGAGCTCCGTGTGATTTGCAGGTTTGTGTTGCTTTTTTTTTATTTTTTAAACAAGCCCCATGTCTCCCACCCTCCCTTAGTGCTGTCTCCAAGAGTTTTCCTCACTCTTACCTTGGTGGGAGCTCTGTGGTGCCTGATGGCTGCCCCATGGCTGGCCTGATGAGCTGCTGCCGTTTGCAGCACTGTCTGATGTTCCTCCGTGCTCAGCTCACCCAAGGTCTACAAGGAACATGAGTAAGCACCAGTTCCCGGTTAAATCTCAGCAGGTTTGTTGTTTACCAAACCGTGACAAAAGATGAAGTAATGTCCTATCTAGCCACACGCTGGGCTGTAGGTCCTCTTTTTTTTTCTTTTTTTCTTTTTTTTTTTCCCCTAAGAGGAGAGCTAGCTGATGTGTCTTGTTACTACCAAAAAGAAAAAATCAGTGATTGTGATTTAGAGGAGCTAAGTGTTTAAAATAAAATTTACATTCAGTGCTTTCACATAAAGATTCAACGATAACCAGATGACTGAAATCAATGCACCCTCATCAAAGCCCAAAGATTATTTTTGTCATGTGTTTATACACTGTCTCATCTCTGCTCTTATTGTACCCTCTTAAAATTACAGATAGGGATGGTGAAAACACATGTTCCATGCAACTACTTGCTGCTGCCTTATAAAAAGCCCGAGCCTAATAAACTTCAATACGGAGTAAACTAATAGAATCCTTGTGAAAGAGCAACCTGAGGAGTTTTGCCCTACTAGTGATAGTGAAAGCAGACCTCTTCATGAGAATCAGTGTCCATAAAAAGCCAGGTTAAGATAAGATTTGAAAGAGTTTGGCTCAGCATTTCCAACCTGATGAGAATGAATTCTGGACTTGGGCAGGACAAGAGTTAAGAGCACATCTTCTGTAAATCTTTTCCTTGTGTTTTGGAAAGACCAATACATTTGTCCTCTGGTAATCAGAAACATTGTCTGCCCTCACACAAAGAGCAGAGCTCTGATAAATACACTGATTCCAATTTGTGCTTTGCTTTCCTAATCATCAAAGCAATTTTAAAATCAGTATGTTATGTTTAAGAGTAAGGCTGTGCATTCCTGACTGGACAGGAACATCCCATCCAGTCTGCACAAGCAGAGTTATCGTCCTAGACACAGCACTTTGTACAAACCAAAGAATATAAAGAATATTCCAGGAAAGCTATAAAGGGAGATGACGCACTAACTGTTTCTGGGATGTTAAAAATACAGTTGTGCTTACAAGCTGCTGCATGAGCATGACTGCAGTGTCTGGCTCGGGGTGACTCTGTGGATGGCAGTTTCATAGATGTCAGCAATGCAGGGTGAGTCCCCGGCAGGTCCGGAAATTTTAACATGTGATGAGGCAAGAAGGCGTTTTGATGCAGTGATAATTTATTTAATGCAAATAATATTTGTAAATATGCATCTAAGACAGCGTTTGGTCTGCCAAGAGCACTTTGTTAAGACACCACAATGATCAATCCAGGCTGGAGGTTGTAGGCTTGAGTATGGGACTGTGGGATCATGCTACTAGTTTTTAATGGGTTTGAGCTATTCTTAAATAAACCTCCATTAGTTAGGGTGGCACCACTAAGTCTACTTCCTACTGAGCAGTAGGAAGACAGAAAGAGCATCGACAATAGTAATAGTTTAACACAAATTGATTTAAAGTCCAGAGTAATAGGAAGCTTACAGAGCTTGGATGAGGGATGACGGAGGTGGGCAGAAAGAGGTGGACACAGAATGGTAAAAAGCCCAGCTGGCTGCAAACAGAGGAGAAATGCGTCTTCTCTGTTTCCTTCTGAAGCGGAAGGCTGAAGCACACCATGAGCATACAGGAGCTGAGAATGTTTGTGGCACACCTATGAAGCCATTCTTGACTTTGCAACCTGTTTATAGTGCCAGGTGAACTGCCCCTGGGCAAAGTGGGAATGCTGCCTTTTGCACCCTTCCAACATTCCACTCCACAACTGGGTCCCACCACAGCATCCTTCAGGCAGTGGTTTACTGAATGGCCTGTTAAGGGGCTTGATTATGGTCTGAAATTCCCAGAGGTTTTTCTACTCTGTCCCAAATATTTATACCTGCAATATTTCAGACCTGTTTACGTCTTTTTTTTTTTTTTCCAAGCTGGGTAAAAAGTAGTTTGGCTTTTACAGTGTCTGTATACAGGGTTTTAGTAGCTTGGATTGCTTTTATATGTTTATAATGAAAGTAACAGCCCCTTAAAACTTGAATTATTGATCATGGGAAGACTGTATTTGTTTTTAATATTTAGAAACAGGACCAAAAATAAATCAGATTATATAAAGTATTTCATTTGAAGGCATTTTTATTAAAAATACTACACCCAGTGTTTGCATAAACGGAATAATTCTGTTTCTTCATATGAGGGTTCAGAGGAAACCACGAGGGAAGTCAGTCCTTGTCACTCAGTAAAGGGCACTGATGTCAATAAGTCAAATTTAGACTCTTTTTCAAATTGCAAAATTCACTGGAAGATTCAAAATTAAGGATTTGGAGGGCTGTAAAATTCCTGTTTCAGCTGATAAATTATCTGCAGGAGTTGCGATCTTTTGGCACAAATGCATATGATGCACTGTCTTTACTGAAAATTTAGGACTACCAGCATGTGTGCCTGAACATACACCCATGCATATGCCTCACCCTAGTGATGATGAACCACAGCAGAAACACTCTCCCTGCCCTTGTTATGACTGAATACCTGAATCTGGGGGTTTGTTTGCATGTTCCAGATGTTTGCTCTGCCAGATTTGACCACAGGAATATGAGGCTAGTGGGCTGAGCCTCCTAAAGCAGAGAAGAGCTGCATTTAGCCTGGAGTTTGCACCTTCCATCATTTCCAGGAGTGAAGCAGGAAACTGGTTTCTCCCTGGGAGAAGTCAACCAAAGAGGCATTATACATGCAAGGAGGCTGGTGAGACTTCGTGAATGCCAATAGTCTTTGTTATTAACAAGCTTTCATCAAGCTGGCTGAGGAGCTGAATGGATCTGTCCATTAAATCTCATCCCTTCAAAAGACGGGAAAAAAATCATCATTGTAATGCTTTGGCAAAGCAAATTTTTTTTTTCTCTGGCAAAGGTTTAACTCACGCAGCCATGCTGACCTCTTAAGATGTCAAAGAAAGAGGCTTTGCTAGTCAAATGCTGCCTGCCTCACTAGCCTTCCTTACCCCAGTGATGAAGCGCTTTGGCACCAGAAGTCACCTTCCGTGTTCAGCTGAGCTCAACTGGAATTGTGCTCACTAGCTGTGCTGTTAAGTGGCTCTGAAGACATTACAAGTGCAGAGCTGTGCTGCTGTATTGCAAGTGATAACAAAAACTCACTGGATAAATTGAAGAAGCGCAGCTTTTTGTGCAGCAAGATGGGACCACATAAGCAACTCCATCATTGTGCTAAGGCAGCGGAAGCAGTCAGTGTTTGGAGGAAACGGTTCATGACCTGATGGTGTTTTCTAAGAGATATGGCCAGGAATGTATCTCAAAGATGCTGGGGGCTCCTTGGGTGGCAGTAACACTTGTGGGATAGGCGAGGGAAGCAGAAGGATCAAACAATGAGAGAGAGTGAAGAGAAAGGTGCAATGCAAGCAGGAAAACTCTTTGCCATGCTTCAGGCTCACACTTGCACTCAGAGCTGTGGGGCAAAAAGCAAGTACATGTGGGAAAAGCCCTTTTCTGAAGACCAGCAGAGCATGCCAGGAGGGTGCTGCAGCCACTATCTCTGCAGACGAAATGAGGAGCAAAGCCCCAGTCTGCATTGGGATGGGCTGCAAGGGTCAGATCCAAGATCTGCGTTGCCCTGAGAGTTGGGTCCAATGGGTCCCTAGAACAGGGGAAGGCACTCCCCCGACATGGGGTGTCACAAGCAACTGGGAGAGGGCACTGTTAGATGTTGGGCAAATGAGCATCAGGCCCCTGCACTCAGACACCACATACATGTGGAGGGCAGTGAGGGGTGCCAGGCCCAGAAACCCCCACTTCAAGACGTCCAAAGGGGTACTTTTACTTCAGCTGAAGGTTTGTCCCTCTTGTCTGCATCAGGTGAACCCAGGTCAGCTACACTGATGCAAAGGAGCAAATAGATTAGAATACCTGCAACATAAAGGTGTAACAAATAAAGATTAAAATGCTGCTAAATGAGCCTCATTGAAAATGGGTATTATTTCCATTTATTACCTGGTGAGCCAAAAACTAAAAAAGTGAAATAAAGCTGCATGTGTTGTAAGGGGTCAAAGCTTCTGTGCTAACACTGCATCCTTCGTGGTTCTCTCCTGCTCTCTGTCCCTTGTGCCTCTGTTCCCTGCTGGCCTACTCCACATGGACGGCTGTTCTGGGGAGCCATGCTGGGACCGTGGCTGCTCCCTGGAGGGAGGAGAGAGAGGTCAGAGGAGGTAGCACCAAAGGGAGGGGAAGAGCGAGAACTGGGAGAAGGGAGCAGATGATAAACCAGCTCCTCAGGGCAGGGGCTGGGGCCAATGTGTTTCTGTGGTGAACTGCAGTGCCAGATAGGACTTGTCTCGTGCCAAGGGTAGGTCAGCTTTCCTTTGACTTGAGAAAATGTTGGCATATGTGTTAGCTCAGCCCAGAAAACAGTCATTGGGTCTGGTCATGGACAGCTGTGGTATCCTCTTCTGCCCTGTGATTTGCAATTTCTATTTTATTATTTATGTGAATGTATGCTCTTGCTGTCTCTTCAGGGAATTTCACCTAAGCAAGGTTGAAGCAAATTCACCTTCCTTCAAATCTTAAGCACAAACAGCTTTGACAAAGTTTTTTCTTCTCCTAGGGTCTCTGTATTGCTTTACTTTGTCTATGTCCTTTTAAAAGAAAGTAATAAGCCTGGCATTGCAAGTTCATTGACTCTCAGCAGAAAATTTCTTTCATTCCTGAGGTCCTTTTCATTACCAGTTTGCATATTAGCAGCATTCATTAGCATCCATTTGGCTTTTCTCTTCAGTATTAGTGTGCAATGCAGTTTCTTTTGTAGTACCTGAAGTACTCAGTTTGCCTCCCAATGGGGAAGAAGGTATCTGTAGTCTGTGTTTCATGTCTTGAGTCTCTTGAAAGGACTAGAAATCCCAAATGTAGTAACTTGTGGGTTTTCTGTCTTAGAAAATTAGGATGTCTTTGCATTACTGAGCAGGCAAACATTGAGCAGTGATTGATCAATAAGAGGCATTGCCAGAGGTCTGGTATAGTCTACCACAGCTGATGGTAAGTGTTGCTATGGGCTATGAAACTAGGAATATAAAATGTCAAATGACAGTAATAATTCATGCATCCTGGGACATATAAAACCAACAGCATGTCAATAGCTGTGGCATGCTCTGCAGAAAATATGCAGGATTTAGATATTGCAGGAATCTTTTATTTTAAACCACACTTTTCTTGGAGAAATATAGACTTTCCCTGTTTGTTAAAAGCATTTATTTTCAGTTAAGATTCTAAGACCCATGCAGCTCAAAAGGGGCCCTGAGATTTAAAAAGCAAAATCTATGTACTTATTGAAGGAAAACACATAAAATATTTATAAAACAGAGGGTGCAATACTATTTGAGATTCATGGGCCATTTTAGCATTCATAAAAGCAAATATGGTTCTCATGTTGGCTTCACCTGGAATCAGACTTTACTAGAGGGGTTACCCAGGAGGGATCTGCCTTAAAATGAAACTTATTACAATCACTTCGCATTTTACATGGAAAGCAGAATATCTTGTTAAATAAGTAAGAACCTCTCCAACATTCATCTTCTTAAAAAATACTTCAGGATAATTAATATTGCTTGTGCCTTATGAAAAAATATAGAGTAGGGTGAATTACTGGATCTGGGAGGGTACAGCAGGCATAAGAAGACACACGGTGTCTGTCTGATACGTATTCTCTGCTGCGCCACGGCTGCTTGGAAATCTAGAAGTGATGGATGCTGTTTTACTGGCTAAGGCTCCTACAAACATTCTTCAGATAAAACTTCCATGAGAAAAGGGAAAAATATGTTCAAGCTGCCCCATTCTTATGCTTTCAGCTCTGTGTTCCTGTGCACCTCAGTTGTGGATTCTCAATTTCTCTAAAACTGCCTGAAAGTAGAAGAGCAAGACAGAGTTGCATGTCACTCATGATTATATGAATATAGGCCTAAATGTGCAGGTAATACTTCTAAAAGAATGTAAAATATTAACTAAAAACAAATGAGAAAAAGAAAAGCATCACAAAGAAACTCACTGCACAATTTAAATCTTCCCCTGTGAGAGGCTGAGGATTAAAATGCATATGAACTGTCTGCTCTTCCATCTGACAGCAATCCCTCTGCTTCAGATTTGTGCAGTCCTGGCTCTCAGTTGTCTAGTTCAGAATTTTTTTAAGTTACATATGCAAATAAAGTATCTTAGATATAATTTCCATTATTTGAAGACCATAAAGTGATTTTGGTGCAGTGGACTGCATCTATACACACAGGCACTAATAGATATTTTGGCACACCTTGCTGAAGATAGCATGAGACAGAGAGGATGATGATGATGAAAACAAAATAATAACAATTTAAAAAAAAAAAGCCTGCTAACTCTCTGAGACCTAAGAAAGGAAGGTCTTTATTCTGACAAGAACATCTTGGCTCGTTCTGCTCCTTTGGCTTGGTTTGGGGAGGATGTATTTTACAGTCCTCCCATGATACTTGGCAAATGTAAAGCTGTCACATTGGATTCTGCTTCTCTTTGTATTAAAAGAATGTCTATGATGTTTATGTTATGGGAGAAAAGTGCCATTTCCACTTATTGTATTTTCATTGTCTCTTTTCTTATGACTGTACTGTTTGCCAGCAGCCGAGGGGCCACTTTGATGCTTGTTTTGATGCCATGGTTTATTGTGTTGCACAGTTGAGCCTATGGTTTTCCTTTCTAATCAGAGCTGGCATACTGGGTGAAAAACAGTAAAAATAAAGCTTTTCTATAATTATGGTTTTCTCATGGAGTCTGCATTTGTTATAGCTGCTAGGGTGCTGGAAATCAGTGTTTGTAAATACCTATATATTCTGATTTGTTTTCAATCTCAGAGGTGTTTTTGCCTGTTTCTGTTTCTCACCCCTGGCCACTTATGGAAGCAGGCTTGCCTACCTGCATGCTGAGCAGCTATTGCCTCAGGAAGATACCAGCCTGCATGCTTTACCTGGGTTATTTGCATGGTACAACCTTCGCCTTGTTCCCTCTCCTCACTCTAAAGGAATAGCATCCAAAGAAAACCAAATTAATCTTGTATCCATTCATCCAGGAAAGCGAGTAGCCAAGATAACCAGAACATTACTTCTGACAGCAGGGACAGAGAGCAGCGGCCAGGGTTCGAGTGTGCTGTGTGCTGCCCACCTCCGCCACGCTGCTCTCAGAGGGACAGGGTTTCAGAGTCGGTTCTGCTATAACAAGACTCTCCTGTGCCCACAGAAAGACTCACTTGCTGGCTCCTTCTTTGCCCCATGCTCTGTGTGGTAATGCCTGTCAGGACTTGTATAATATCTACTTGGATGTATCTATTGCTTTTCTCTACATGTCTCGTGGCCATCTGCAGACTGAGGAGGAACCATTCTGTTTCCACTTTACTGACGGAAAAGGAGATACTTTGAAAGGCTGAATGATTTGTCCAGGATGATACAGCAAATCAATGGGAGAAAAAGGGATCAGGCTATTCCACATAGGAATGCCATTAACTGCCCCATGGGCTTCCTGAGGAAGGCGTGCAGGTCCCCAAAGAGGCAGCTTCCATCGCAGAAGTGTTCCTCCATTATTTCTGTCAGATTATTGCTGTAAATAGTGGAGAAATGCAAAATGTATTATTCATCTCTCCTACTCATAAAATCAATATCTATCAAAATACAAATACAATTTAAATCAAAGGGCACTTGTTGAGTGCAGATCCTACTAATTAGGTATGATTTTCCCAGAATTTCTTAAATTATTTATCCAGGGGGATGGGTAGCAGGTACTCTATATGTCCCAGAGTGAATATTATAAACCTCTTGTAATGATACAGCAAATGTGAAATGTAGTGCAGTGCAGTATGATTGATAACCCTGATGAACTAATGTAATATCAATAGACATCAATTGTGCAAAAAGTATCTGTCTCATCCTAAGATCTAACAAGATATGTCAAAAGTCAATAAACTTGTGAAATGGACATGTATCAGTGAAGGTTACAGATTGTGCTGCTAGGAATCAATTAAAAATGTAATACCCACCTGCTATGGAAATTACTAAACACCATGACCAAAAAGATTTACATCACGCATGGACATTCATCATAAGAGCAGCTCCCTTCAGCCTGACTGTTGGCTCTGTAAGCAGTTCCACTGTAATACAGGGCCTTTTTTTCTTACTCTGGTATTGCTTACTCTAGCCCCATAAACAACATGCAAACTATTTATGCCATATCTAGTTAATTACATTTTTAAAACCTGCACAGAAAATAGCCAATGGTTTTGAAGATTTTTGTGTACAAATTAGAAAACAGCTTTCCTGTAAAATGAAAGGTTACAATTGTCAGTCAATAAGGTAGATCAATGTCCTTCAATTTTTAATAATAAGGATTTTTCTTATGTAGCTTTTCTGGATCTTCATTTTCAAGCTTAAACTCCCATTTGTACTTCAGACCTTAATATTCCATCACACCAGCCATGCATGAACTGAAAATTCTTGGTCCTGTCAAACAGACATGATATCATCTCCCCAAATAATTTCAAATCAGCAATTCAAAAGAACAGTATAAAATATAAGATATGGTTTCTCCCCAATTTTTAAAACAGAGGGATGAAATTTTTAATTTTCAACATTTTACTTTTCCCTTTATCACATGTTGATAATTTAAGGGTGACTATAACCTTGAGGCCAAGACCAAATAGTTAAACGTGGAGGGAGGTGCTATGACCTCAAAGACAGCAATATGTGAGGGGCTGAAGTCAAACCATCAGAGTAATTCAGAGCTTAAACTTTTAACTCAGTGCTTTCCTCTGTAGCCTTAATGGTGATCAGGCTCCCAAAAACGCCATCAGGAGCCTGAGCAAAAAGCCGTGGTGGTCCAAAGTGCCTGTGTGCTTCAGCTGCTGCAGGCAGCCTGTGATCATACTATACTGTCGACAGTATTCAAGGGCAATTGTGCAGCTGGGGTTGCAAGGCAGAGCTGTAATTCAGAATTTTACGGCATTTTAAAGCACGAGTCAGAATTTTAACAGTATTTCAACCTTCCTTATTAGTTGCACAAAAAACGTCTTTCAGCCAGTGTTCTGCAAATTCCTTCCTGGTGGTCTGCAAAAGACACGGTTTGAAAGTCAGAGTGTTGGAGGTTGAATGCTGGGTGTGTGGAAATGGATCAGTGTGCCTGAGCTGATGGGAGGAATAAGGGATTCTGAAGAAGCACTCAGTTAAGATAAAATTGGATAATAATGGTAGTAGCAATAAGTATAAAAAAGCTTGCCATGAATACATTGGATATATAGGATAAATTCACCCTCAATTATTCAGCTGTCCTGCTTGTATTTTTGTTGGTTTTAATTAACAAAAGTTTGTCTGGAAGAGATCAGTCCCAGAGTGTGTGAGTTAGAAGTCCTAGCTGGATCGAGTGAAAATAGACAATACTACATTTAATGTTTTGCATTTTCTCATTCCATTTAAATGTGAGTGAGTTAACTGGAAGGAGTATCAGATGTTGCAGATACTGTTTCATCGTATATTCTTCTTATCTTCATTCTCTTCTTCTGCCTAATGCCTTTCATAGATGTTTAAAATGTGCATGGTTGTATATGTGATTATGTATTAGTGACTGCAAAGGTTACCCAAATTAACACCATGGACTAATTTTATTTTAAATGGAGGGTAGGAGCACATCTGTTTCAAACAGCTTTGTAATATGCCTTTTGTGACTTCAAACCACATACAGTAATGGCCACTTAAGGGAGCTCCTACACACACAACTACTTATTTGCAATAGTACTAACAAATGCATGTATAAAATGACACTAACATTTTGGTGGACTGAAATAGGTTTCTCCTCTCCATTCCCCTTGAAAACTCAGCCCTATGTTATTGTTTAGTGGATACTAAAGGAAAGCATGTATTCTTCCCCATGGAGGATGTGTTACTCACTATATAACTGTACAGGATAGATATTTTGCATTTTGCTTGTATCCCCCTTTGAGAAAGGCGTGACAGTTTTTTGTAGTTGTAAGTAACACTGTTTTCTAGCCATGAATTGTTATAATTATATAACATTACGAATATAATTGATGTAATAAAAGCAAAGCAAGCAGTCTAGATTGTATCTCTGGATTATATTCACAGGTTACAAGTGTGAGGTATTACTGTATATCACATTGATTTAGGAAGGGCATAGTTTGGAAATGATCGCACATGAAAGACACCATCTGAGGGACTATACCTTATATATGAGCCTACATCAAATAGCTCACTTAAATTGGGCAATACACCCTTTTCCATATATGTCCTTTCCAGAGATAAAGGTGTGCACAGCCTTCAGGTATCTACAGTGGGCAAACTGAAAGGAAACAAACAGAAATGTGTTCATTTGACAAATTTCTAATGTAAATGATTTTGCCTTAAACTGCTGATGGATCAAAGAAAAGCTTTGCAGAATAGCTTCTCCACTGCAGTGCTGCCTGGCCTCTATTGAGATGCAATCTATGCTGCACCTGTCCTGTGAAACTGGAAAATGCAATTATATTTGCTTTTCAAAGAGACAGCTAAGACATGGAGTTCTCTGCACACGTAAGGGAACTCTGGAAAAGCTGAGGGGTTGAAGAAAGCTGTGTAGAGGCCTTGGCTAACACCCTAAGTCATTGGACCATCCTTACAAAATCTGTGTTTCCAATTCTGTTGCCACTGAAATCTGAAAGCAAACATTAGCAGCCAAGAACATCATGCTAATTAATTGCCTCAGGAGGACACAATTTCCAAGATCTAATGAAAGATGGAATCCAGCTCCCATATGTCCCATTTGATAGCCCAAGAAAACAGGCATACATTTTTCACAGAAACAGTGACAAATGTTCAACTACTTGTCTCTCAACTGAATAAAACTAATCACCAGGCCCAGAGATGGAAATGGCTGCTCATCAGCACCCATCCTGAAAAGCCAGTCCAGGATCTGTTGCTGCTTTCGATTCAGAATGTTGAAGGCATTTTCAGGTGACAGCGGAGCACCAGGGCACCTCAATTCTGCACTACCTCCATCTTGCATGCAGATACTCTGTCACATTGCTGGTTTATTTAAAAAAAATTAAAACTAATAGAAACTAAAAAGGTTAGCATGTCATGTTCTTGGCAAAATACTGAGGAGAAGATAGAGGCCTCAATACAGATGTAGTCACAGACATGTGCCAGGGCTGCCTTGCTGTGCTGTAGGGTTGTTCTTCGTTGAACTTGAAATTCCTGTAGCTGGGATATTTATGCCAGAATGACAGTGGTGCATAGCGCCAGGGAAACATCAAGGGCCAGAGAGCCTCAGCACTCCCTGGAGAGGCAGTCCTGCCTGTCTGTGGGAGGAGAGCCCTGTTTTGAACGGGGACGTCCTGTTTCCGTGTGACTCTAAGGCATAGGGAATTGTTCATCTGGCTTTAAGACACAGTGTTTCTTTTAATATTTATTGTTTGAAAGTTCCTTACATGCATGAGAACATCTTGTACTCTGTAAAGACCGGCAGGATGCTGTGGCTCTACCCACAGCTTGCCGTGTTCAGGGAGACACAGCCATCATCTCCATGCACGGGAAGCTGGTCCTGCCTTTCTGGTGTGAGGTGTTGAATGTAATTCCCAGGTTCCTCTGAATAAAGTTGAGCAATTGGCTTGTTGTAGCAGACCCAGGCCTACGGTGTGAACATCTTTTGCGTGTCAGAGCAACAGCTCCAACCCAGCTCCCTTGTGCAGGGGACGGAAAGGGACGTCTCAGCGGCCACTGAGCAGACCTTGAGGCTCAGTGCAAACAGGGAAGCCACAGGGTAATAGAACAGGACCGTGACAGACCTTGGTGTCTAATTCAGGTCTTCTGAGCATCCCCATATCCCCCTAAATGTCATTACCATTTGTTAAGTGGTCAATTTTCTGAAACATAAAAAATTTTCACTTTCCTCTTTCACCTTTTACATCTGATGCACATGAAACTGCTAATATAAAGGGAGTATTTAAACACCTTGTGTAGCAAAAATGGCACAAAGAAAGCAGGTACAAATTGCACAGCAAATTTTCACCCTAAATATTGAAGAAAATATATTTTTTTTCTGGCTATCCTGAGATTAAAGAGCAAAAAAAAAAAAAAAAAAGGAAGGTCAAGGTAAGTAATTGTAGCAAACCATCTATTGTGTATTTCCTCAAGATCTTTCCAGTCATACAGAATAATGGCATTTCTGAACTTCAATAACTTCCATGCAGAAAGACACATCATTTTGACAAGGACTCAGTAAACCATTTAAAATCATAAGGGCTGCAATTATGCAGACTGTATGATAAAGTTAGAGACAGGGTATTTTCCTGCAATTGGTCTTCAATTTTACTCTAGATTTTAGGTGACATAAAGCTCAAAAGGAGCTCCTGGTGCTACTCTCCCAGAGATGAGATCAACACTTATCAGTACATGTTTTGATGACACAGCTCAGAAAATTGAAGGGATTATTATTATGGAAGGACCAAGGTGATAAGTACCGTGTTATATATGAATAAATGTCAGTCAGACAAGCCAAGAAAGGTCATAATACATTATATTAATGTCATAAATGTTGTCATAAACTGACATCAGAATGGTAAACTGGGATTCTTGCACTTTTTAAAGTGCTGCTGTTCTTAATTGACGCTGTGTCCTGGAAAGATGACTTTAGAATTAATTTTTCTCTCAAAATAAAGGATTTTAAAGATTTTCAGCATAACAGAAGTATTTCAAACATACTTTTTTTAAAAATTATTTTATTTTAAAGAAACTGGCTGAATTGTCACAACAGTATCCAAGATACCATGGTGAGGGAGGAGAAACCATCAACACAATAATTTCTGGCTATTTACCATCCGCTGTTGCTTTATTTGAACTGTGCCTTTCACACGTGACTCACTCGGGCATCTCCAGGCCTTTTGCCCATGTACTGAGGGCCGCTCAAGCTGAGGACTGGGAGCAGGAAGGCAGAGGTGGGAGCTAACCGCTCCCAAACCCGCTCCAAGGCAGCACTGCAGCCTTCTGCAAATCACTCTCCTGACATTAATTTTTTTCAATATCAAACGTGAACTGGAGTGATACTCAGGAATGTATGACAGTGGAATACAAGAGGGCAAATCATATTTTATATCTTCTGTGTGGCTGAGCATTGTCACACCTACAGAGAGCAGGCAGCTCAATGGATGTCACCTATGCATGGCTCCTCTGCATTCATCCCAGGCTCCTAGAGGAGTATCACTAGGCACAGAGAAAGCAGCCTGGTCTCTAATGAGACTTTCTTCTTGTCAGCATCACTGGGTGCTCCATCCATTGCTGACCAGTTAAGAGCAAGGAGTAAGTTATTTTCACCTCATGTAAAGCTGTTCACAACATAGGCTCTCAAGGAAGAGCAAGGGAGGCAAACTCTGAGACCATTCAAAATCAAAGCCTTGTGTCCATACTCACTAGCATTACAAATTCTACAAATGAGTGGCATCACCCTGAAATGTACGTGCATTGGAGGTGAAACAGCTACCCAGTTAGCACTGGACCACTGAGTTTCCAGTGTTTGGGGGAATGTAAACTCCAGAAATGCAAGAGGAATTTAAGGTGAGTTTTCACATCCCATGCAGAGGCCAAAAGAAAAAAGCAGGGTAAGTACTTCTGGAAAGTGCCATGCTGTATTTACTGACCACATCAGATTAGAGCTATGGTTTTATGTCAGGCTTAAAATGCAACATGTCCAGCAGACTCATGCTGATGTACGATTGTGATAACATTGACGTAGGCAGGAGACAGCCACCTGTGAATCACCACACGACTTTCTCCAGGAGCTGGCTGGCTACAGTATGCATCCCATTGCACTGCTGATCTAGCCTGGCTTGTAAATCACCCAGTCTGGCTTGTACACTCTACAAATAAGCCATGGTTATACCATGCGGGTAAATGTTCAGGGGGAAACCAATATGGGCTAACTTGAATTGTATAAATAATGGCAAATCATTACTTCAAATGAGAGCATAATGCCTGGAACCACAGGCAGTAAAATACATTTACAGACTATCAAATTATCTTGGGATAATAGTGTAATGCTTTTCACTGCTGTACTCTGTGTCTTACAGCTGAGCAAATAATACTACACCTGGAAAAGTCTCAGGAATTCAAAGAGAAGAGATTTCATAAGTAGAGTGCTTCCACAGGAGAGACTGCCTTTTCTGTGTTATTTTAGAGGAATATTTAAAAAACCCTGACAAACAACAAAAAAAAAGATATTTTTATGACTCAGAACTACACAGAATAACATCTGATGATGAACAAAACCTTTAGACAATTTGTCTATTTTATAACCTGAAAAGTGCTTCCCTGTTCATATGAGATTACTCCTCTCTGTGATTGCAGCAAAAATCTTTTGATCAAATGTGTTTTCAGAACTGGCAAAATGAAATCAAATAGCTAAGCTGCTGTAGCAGTTTGCATGCACAAGTGCTGTATGAATATAAAATTTTTGAGCACATTTTTAAAGAAAACCGAGTGGCTTCTGAAATCTTGGAGCTCAAGCTATATATATATGCCATAGTGCTGTTTATGATTTCTGTAGAAGCATATGACACCTGAAGTGCTTTTAGGATGCTCCAAGGTATATTAAAGAGCATTAATTCCAGAACAGCTGGGAATGTCCCCAGATTGACTTACAAACACATATTTCTTATATCCTGTATGTTAACTACAGTCAATGTACAGACAGAAGTTAATATAGCCTTGGTCATTGAGACTAATCCACAGAGTAAGCCTATTAAGTGAGTTTCAGCATCTACATTTTTCTGTTCACATCTGCTTGCCTGACATATGTAATCTGCCTGGATGTCACAGTTTACGTCCTATTTTCATTGGAGGATAATGAAACTTGATTGGTGTCTTGTCCTTCTCTATCTCTCCAAGAAATATTTCTCCTGTCAGCTCCTCCTTACCAGCACTCATTGATGTGATCCTTAGCCAGGTCCTTTATTAAAGGGTAGTGCATGCACGGCTTGAAGAAAACCATACAATTTACCATTGTGCAAAATGGGTGCAAAAAGTCTTACTTCAAAGACAGTAAGAAAAAGTGATACAGTAATTTCCTAACCTGAATTTTCTGTACTTCCTTTTCACTCACAAAGCTCTGGCATATCACTATTTTAGCAGCATTCAGTCAGTAGTTGCTTTTCTGCTTAAGACTTACAAAACTGAACTGCAGGCACCCCAGTAATTTTAGAATAGCTTAGTCTGAGAGGTAAATTAAAGTTAGGGAAAATTAGACCATTTCTAATGAGACGGTTATTACACTGAATAATGATGATTATTAGTTCTGATTAATAAAACTGTCATCCAATGCAAAATATGTATTAAGGGAAATTACATTACATTATATTTCTATCAAATCAGATATTCAATGTGTTGCTTTCCCGCAAACCATGGGCATAATGAAATGCTACACAGGGCTTCCTTTTCCAAATAGGATCAATCATGGAGCTTTCAGAAACATCCCTTTAAAGTCCTGATCTAAAGTCCATTAAACCTAATGTTATGAAGATTTCTGCTTACTTCTGTGTCATGCAGATCAGGACTTCACTAAAATAAGCAGTGCTCTCTCCTATTCTCTCTACTAAATACCTAGACAATACTACAGTGGTGAATATTTGACAGTATTATCAACTTACTAAAGGAGAAAAAACTTGTAGACACATTCGTAGCCCACTTGCCTCACTGAGCTCATTGCTTGCTGGCACACTGGCTGTTCTGTTCTTACATGCCTGGCAAATTCGGAGATGGACTCCATAGGGTGAGTTACACTTTTTATTTTCAAGGTGAAAACAGTGAGGAATAGTATCTATTCTCTAAAACTGACATCCTGCTGTAGAAACCTTGACACTGAAGCCCCAGACACTTAGAGATGAGGCAGCTCCCCAGAAGCCTCTTGGCTGTCCAGAGACACGACTGACCGGGAAATCTGAGTGCTCGGCATTTTTTTTTATTATTTTTTTTTTATTTAAAAGCAGGCACAATATCAAACCTTGCTTTCAGCAAGGATTGCTGTCCTGAGGAATGAGACCATCCCTCTGGGAGGGTGGCTCCCTGCCTCTGTACTGCCATGGCTATATAGCAGTAAACTGCCAATGGGGCAGGAAGGAAAGAGGGGAGAAGCCAATAGTGCGTTCCTGCTACCACACCTTCTCTATGTAGGGTTTAACCAAAAAGGATGTGCTTTTGTGGAATAATTTGGTGCAAACTAAGACAATTTTTCTTAGAGAAAGGTGTTTATTACAGCCACAGTAGCAGTATATTTTATAGATTCTGAGAGAGATTAAATAAGCAGCAAAAACTGCATGAACCAATATGCACCTTTGTCAACTGATCCAGTGAACCAGGGCATGGAGGTGAGTCAGCCTTTCTGTGGTGCATGTTGAAACTTGGAAAAAACACAGATTTTCCCATATAATTTTACTTTTTGAGAGCAGCATTGCTCTTACAAAGAGCAGTGTACTAAATGAGAATGATAAAATGGTTAATAAGTCACAGCACATGTGGTTCTAAGGATTTTATCATGCTTTGAAACATTTACTAATCAACAAGATTTCTCCTTTTATGAAACCCATTTTGTAGAGTTCCATAAACCAGGTTCAACAGTCACAATTTCATTAGCATTAGATTGTTGCCATGGTAATGTGGTACCAATTCAATTGATGGGCTTTTCATTCTGGGCTTATTATAGAATTGCTCTTCCTGTCAAAGATACATCTATATGGAAACACTAAACAGACTTTATCATTGAAGTATTAGCACAAAATATCATCATATGTTAATTTGGATAGGAATGTATCATGTTATAGGCACCAGACCCAGAAATCATATCAGAGACAGGACAGAAGTTACTAAATATCATACACGGCAAAGTCATACTCGAATATTAGGAGAGTTACTCGTATTGTTTGCTGCAGTACTTGAAGTTGCTATTGCAAAAGGCTTTGGCTCTGCTGTAATCATTCTCTGAAATGCTGTTGGGAGGGCACAGTGCAACTGGTAGTATTAAAGGAAATAGAACCCGTAACACACTGAAGAATAAAATGTGAACTGAAGGTATGTTGGTCCTTCTCCTGTTTGCGTGTTCTGCAGCGTGCTTTGGGGAAATTGGTTACAAATGCTACACCTTGTTTTCCTGGTCTATAAAATTGAGATAATGACCCCTCTCCTCCTGTACAGAGCACTTGGTGCATACCAAATAATGAGTGATAGCTGGTACTGCTAAACATTGTTATTAAGTAAAGTAGCAATGTTTTTAACAGCTCTAGGAAAATACACTGCACAGATCTACAATTTGAGAAATGTCACTGGGAGAATCTGGACTCACCCAGGGAAACACAGGAGAGTTGGCAGACTGAGCAGGTAAGAGTGCATATACACTTATGGAGGAAAGATACTCTAATTATTAAAAAATCATGACAGTTTGTACTTTTTTTAAAAATAAAGAACATTGTAGGCTATAGGAGAACTATCTGCAGCAATTCGAGCAAGGAGAGCAGCAATACAATATAAGGTAACAGCAGGGTGGCTCGTTTATTGTATGTTAGAACATTTTCTTGTGTACTTTCACTGTTTTTTTGATGATTGCTTCCTATTTAGATAGGAAAAATCTTTTTTCTGTCCTGACACATAATGTTCAGTCTATTGTTTCTTAGCTTAATCATGTTGTGTCCTTTGCAGCAGCAAGGGTAAATTACAGACAGGATAGTATTCAGTATAATCAAAGATTTGTTCCATTTTACATGATAAGTTTTGTCTGATTTACAAAGGCAGTATCTTCTCCAGCTGAGTGAGGAAAGAGAGACCTTCACTTGCAGATAGAAAAAACTCAGAGAAGAGGCTTCTCCTCCATTGGGAACCTATTGTTCACTAAAAAAACCCCCCCAAAAAAACCCCAAAACAAAACCAAACCACCACCAACAAAAAAAAACCACCCAACAAACCACCCCACACTATTGTTACCACTATTATTTTTTCTTTACTTTTACTGTGATATAGCCACAGGACCCAGCTGAGACTAGGACCTACTTGTGCTAAGCACAGCAAAACCACACAGAGTGCCACAGTCACTCTGTCAGACAATTTATAAGCTCAAAAGCCATAAGAGAGACCAGAGTGGAAAGAAATACAGAGGGAGGGAGACACAGCTTAAGTAACTGACTGAAGGTCAGAGAAAACGTGAGTGGCAGAAGCAGTGCAGGTCTCCAGCCCCTGTACCCTCCATTGGGTTGCCTGCCCTGTAGGGAGAAGAAGACATTTGGAGATATCCTCCACCAGATTCTGAGGATTCACACTCTAACTCATGCACAGAGCCATGCTTTACCCCCTAATTTCAATGGCTGCATCTGTGTTGCTCAGCAGGGGCAGCCTGAGGCAAAGCTTGAAGTCAGCTGTGAAGCCCACCCGTATTACCTATTAAAACACCTTCAGGCTGGCTCCAGGGCAACCCTGTTAATCCTCTCAGGGACAAAGGCTCAGGGATACCCTATGTTTTTTAAGCATGTTCAAGGGCACCCAGGTCAGGGTACCTGCCAGAGAAATATTAATGGGTTTCAACACCACAACTGAAGCAATAGGGATCAGGTTTTATTCCTCTGTGACTGGAACTTTCAAATCCAAGCCTGAACAGATGGAGGGAGGTGGGGAAAAGAGGAGATTTTGGTCATGAGAGCAAGAAGTCAGTTTACATGAGAATTTGAAAGATTTGAGCAGGAAGCAATATGATGTCTTAGATTAGGAAAGCATTGGCTTGGAGTTTTTCTTGCTTTCTCCTTCTCTCTCTCTTTAAAAAATCCATATAATGTAAACCCATTAAACTCTGGGTGAAGAGGCATTCATCTTCTGATCGGTAAATACTTCCTTTCACTGTGTGGTGCCTGCTGACATTAGTGCTGCTGCAGCCTTTTAAAATGCTTCCAGGAAATCTCATTAGATTTTAACTTTAATTTTTTTTTTTTTTTATTAAGGAATCTGAAGAGAGTTTATAATAATCCCAAATTAACATTTTAATAAAAACTGCAAATAACAGGCTAGCATAGATTTGATGTCATATACATATTGGATTAAAAAAATCTGATTTCTAGTAAGATTTGTTAGCCAGGGGTTTGTTGTCATCATATTAATGAATATAAAAGCTGGCAGCTTTAAAATGGCAATATTACAGTAAGCCTACATTTTTTATAATGGTTTTGCACTGTGCATTCAGTATTGATGAAGATTAAGATTTGGCATGCAGAAGTAATATCCATTATGATGGGATTGTCCGCAGTGAATTGAATAGGACATTTGCTTAATTAAAAGCATTTATCTTAGATGATTTAAGAAGTATGTCCTACTACTGAACTGATGCTGTAAATTAGTTTCTTATAATCAGTTCACCACTGATGACTCCTTATACTAAACAGAAAAAGAAAAAGGTAAAAGAAGAGTTAGAGGAAAGGAATAGATGCCACTGTATGAGAATTTGAAAGAACTTTGGAAATAATGGGTAGTAACACTATGTCGTGAGCAGGAAATATACATGATTATGCCCCTAATGCTGAACACTTAGACTGAGCCCTAAAAGGGTGCACTTCTAGCAGAAAGTTTGGAAATAAAAACATGAACAAATGCCCATGTTCCCACTCCTACCCACCAGACCTGTGCCTCAGTGGCACTGGCATTTGGGGAGCAGAGCTTGGGGAAACGAGGTGGTAGAGAGCTCAGGATGGGATAAAGCCCTGTAGCATTGTGTGTGGTGTCTTGTCGGGTCTTGGCAGGGGCTGTCCCTGGCTTTGGGCAGGATGCCAGTGAGCCGAACTGCTGTGGCTGCTGAATTTGGGCAGAGTGGAGAGCAAGGCCAGAGCTACAGGGAGGGTAGGAACTGGTGTAACATGCTCCTCTGTGTGATTTTAAATCTGTTTTTAAAGACACACTGTGTGGTTTTATAAAAATATACTGTGTGTTTTAATCTGTTATACAAACATACTTTTAAGGTAGAGTCCCAGTGGGTGGAATGTTTCAACTTATCTCAATGTTACAGCTGTACAGCCTAAGTTTCATGGACTAGCCCATCTTCCCTCCTTCCTCGCCATGCCAAATGACCCATGGAAAGCTGCAGATCTTCAGTCCGCGGGGACAATCTAACATCAGCAACTTCTGGAGGTGCTGCTACAAGGTAGGGCCACATCTAACTCCTTCCAACCATCCCTTCAGCTCAGGTGTGCTGCTCATGTGAAAAGCTCATGACTCCCACTGCAGAGACCTGCTTGTCTGCTTCTTGGGAAATGTCCTGCCTGCAAGGCTGCCTTCTGAGACGACTGAACCTTCCATCAGCCAGACCCAAAAATCACTAGCTAAATAATTTTGGATGAGGTTGTTTGACAAAATCTTCATAGGCAGAGCCAAGAGGACAGACAAGAAATATTTCTCTTCATGCCACAGCTCGTTTTTTCATTATTTCTTCTTGCCTCCTTTTTACACTTCATTTTTCCTTTCTACTTAGGCTAATAGGAAGAAATTTGGTGCCCTACTCCAGTCATTTAATTTATGGTTTTTTTTTTAGTTCTAATTGTGAGCATTCGTATAGCAAGTAACACTTATTGATATATATCACACTTCTGAAACACTAGAAAAGTATCTGGCTTATTCTTTGCTAATGCTTAGGTGACATTTTAGGAACAGGAACCACCCTGCAAAGGGCTGGGCCTGCGCAGAGGACGGGAGCTGTCAGTGAAGTGCCTGACCGCGAATGTGGTTTTGATCTGTCCATGTAATTTTCCAGGTGAGCCTCGGATTCTGCCTATGGTCTGTGCTCCCAGATGTCAAGCCCCACGATAGCAGATGGAGGGACATCCGGAACCCTGCTTCCCCCGGGCACTGCACTGGGCATTTACTGCTCCCAGAGCTGCCACATGCCATGGGACCCCCAGGTGCCGGGTGCCTGACTGCCGCTGGAGATGTGTTGGGGCTGGCTTTGCCCTGCTTGCTGCTGCCTGCCTGCCTGCCTTATTCTTCTGAGTTATGCCCCAGCCCACTCCAGTCCTGTTGTGCTGCTGCCTCTGGGCTGTACTGAGTTTTCAATTATCACAACATACAATGCAGATGCTGTGTAAAACAGCCAGCGAGGCTGGAGCACACTGAACGCAGTAGAAACACTGTTAAACAGAAGTACTACTATAATACCAGGAGGCTGATTGGATCCACAAGATACCAGTGTCATATCCTGTGGCTTTTATGTTGGTAGATATAGATTTTAGCCATTAGAGTCTAGCTATCCAGCAGATAATAACCAGAGGAAATGGGTCTGGGTATCTTCCATTGTGAGTAACTGACACACATTTGCCAACAAATGGAAGACTTGGTGAACTGCCAGAAGGAAAAAAACCACATTTGAGATACCTACAAATATAATCAGGCATGTAACATGAGGCAGCATCTAACTATGTGTAACTTAAAGAAACTCCCCGATGACACACAATACATATAAAGTGGTACATCAAGAGAGTTCTGACTGAAGAAACAATGTGTGGTAACATTGTCAACTCCAAATTCAGGAAAGGAGATAAACAGCAAGTGTAGGTCTCAATTTAAGTATTTTTACAAGCAGTAACAACCTCCCAGATGATAATGATATTGTGATATCGGTGTGGGGGTAAAATCCTATGGCAAAAGAAGGAGAAATAAGAAAAAATACAATAATGTCAAGTTTTCCTGTTATTGACTATTGAAAAGCTCAACAGCTGGAATTTTAGAATGTGTTATGTCGACAAATGTAAAGAGAGCAACACATTAAGTGTGCTTTTCTCCAAAACAAAATAAAATAGGCACACAGAGCAAATTATTATATTCAGTACTCTCAGGGCAAATTCTAGTTGAGGATTGTGAAGTAATTTGAAAATATTAATGAATTAGCCTCACAGCTAGCTTTCAGGTAGATAATAATGATTATTATTACTATAAATAAATATTATTATTATCATTCTTGCTCCAAAGAAATGAACATTGATGCATAGAGAATTCATGTCTTTGTCCAAAGTCTGTGTTTTACTACCGTAACCATTCTTCTCTGGAACGATTACGTATGCTAAGATTATCATTTTTCAAATACTGTGTGTGATACTATTCAGTTTACGAGCTCTAAAAACCAGCCAACTGAGCTTCCTTGTGAAACAGTGCCAGTGAACATCTCCATTTGCATTTGAATTCTCAAGCAGCAACGATTTTGCTCAAAAAAAAATGAAGAAAAAAAGGAATCATGCAAATCTGTACAAAATCTGTCAAGGCCCCATCTGTGACTGGGTATCAGAATATCACTAAGAAGCTCTGAGAAACAAAGTTCGTTCCAAGTCTAACACATAGTGCTTTTCGGTCGATGAAATTAATTCAAGCAGGGCAAAATGAGGGCACATACCATGAAAAACTGTTCCTCCATTGAGGACTGAGAGAAAGCAACGTCACTGCTGTGTATTGTCTTGGGTTTGGTGCATGTGGCCATGTTTAAACAAAAGGTTTTACATGGCAAAATAATCTGTGTGCTCATGTCTCCTTTTGACAGCCAGGTACACCTGCTGCTCCTCTGAGGAGTGTCAGGGAGTGAGTGATCTCTGCTCCTGACAAGATGAGGACTTAGATTATGTATGATTGTTGCAAAAAGCAAGCTTTCATAGTGAGCTACCTGAAGTAGTACAGAAACAAAATTCCACCCTGGCCTTGAAAATCCCCTACAAACATATTTATTTTCTTCTGAATGGCAATATGTAAAGGTTAGGCACACTTATTTTTGGGCTATTTATATATCTCCTCCTCAGGATCTGAATCTTGCATATTAATGAATTAACTCCAGGAAACAGGAGAAATAAAACATTAACACCACTCTAATGCACCATATTATTTTTTCCCTTTTTTTAACTGTTAGAGTATGCAAATGTTCAGTTAACTGCTCCTCATGTTTTCTCTTTATTGAATTGCTTTCACTACGGCAAATAAATATTCATAAAGAAACGTGGACAATAAATCATTTCAAATAGTTCAAAGACATTTTCTTTCTAGACTGCATATATTTTCAGCTGTAACTCGTCTTTAATATTTCATTCAAAAGACAGACTTGTAGAAGGACAATAGAGATAATGTGTCAAGCAGTAATTAAAACAGGGAGTAATGATTAAAACCATTTTGATCTACATTGGGCTCTGCCAGATTTGTAATCTCCTGTGCTTGTTAGGATGACTTTCTACTTGGTTTACAAAGAAACTCAAAATAAACTTCTGTTTGAAGACACCGAAGAAAACAAAAGGTTTCAAACCTGAGCTTGTGAGTCGAGAGCCCTTCCCATTTCTGGAGTTTAGGTGTATCTTCTGTACCATCCTAGCAAGATAAACCCAAGCAGGCACTGTCCCTCCTGCTAATATTGTGACTTCTCTGGGAAGTAGGTACAGATGCCAAGCAGAAGACAAGGAAGGGCTCCCCCAGTGGGTGCAGATAGATGTAACCTATCTCACAATTTAGATTTAAGCTAAGAACTTCAAAAGAAATGAAAGTTAAAAATCTCGTTAGCCTATACATTTAGGGGTCTTGGTTCAAATCCAAGTAACAATTAAGTTCCTTGTCTCATTGTATATTTTGGCTATTCATACACATATTTGGCCCAAACTTATTATCTTCCCTGATTTGTTGCTGACTTTATGCCCTTATTCAACAGAGCACTTAGATACAGACTTAAATAAACTGATTTAGGAAAGCATTCCTCTTTGTGTTTAATCCTGGGCAGACATTCAACTTTGAAATCAATGGGACTTATAAACAGCCCTGACCTTTGGGTCTAAATGGTTGCCAAATCCGTGCACTGATAGAAATATACTGGAAAAGATAATACCCATGTCTAATCTGAATTTTAGTCTCTATTTTCACAGGAAAATACCCATAGACAACACATTATTCTGCTCAAGAAGCCCATTTTATAGCATTTACTAGAAAGCCTTAATTCACATTTTCTGTTTATGCCAAAAAGACCAGATGAACAGTCGTTCCTTGATAGTGTATCTGTAATATTCTTTAAAGGAAAAAAAAATATAGGAAAAGTGCTGGCACAAAGGGGCATTCATAATTACTTATTGATACCCTCTCAATTGCCCACCACATGGCAATCCTTTGGAGGACAGGCAGATGGAAGGCAAGGCAGAGTGGTTCTGAGATCCCATGGACTTCAAGACAATTGCATATGGAATACCATGTGAAACTCCTCCCTAAGAGTAGCATTTATAAAGGCTGTATGCCCAGTTTACATATGGAATTTTGAGTTCATGATCACATTTTTTATGACACAACAAGAGCAGCCGGAGTAAAAATATGCATGTTTTTGGTAGCATCATGTACCAGTTATACAAGTGCAGCTCTGGCCAAATACATGAGATTACAAGAAGCAGTTGGTAAAATAATTGGTGCTGTGATTCTACGAAATAAAACAGTCTTCTTACTGTATCTAAAAATGTTTCACACTTAAGATTTATTATATTACAAAGATGGCACACAGAAACTCTCAGATGTTGTTTATAGAGTTGAAACATGGACACAAAAGGGGAAGTAGATTATGATGGGTCCCAGCATGTAATGTCATTCAAAGAACGATGAGTATGAAGATCATCAGAAGATACAGGAAGTGTCAACAGGAGCTGCCTCTCTGTACAATCATAGAGGAATTCTGTGATCCACATTATCCCACTGGGTCCTGGGATGCAAAGTTGGGGAATAACACAGGAAAAATGGCTGTTCAGTGTTCACCTGGCTCATACAATCACATGTATCTATCCTAATGCTGCCTACACTCGCTTTAGAGGTGATGAGTAAGGAACATGCAGCTGCTCTATTGGACACTCATTGCATGCAAGTTTTGCATTACCCTCAAGCCTCTGAACCCAAGCCCTTTGATCCAAGGGCAGAGTGTAAGGGGAAAGCACAGAGGGTCTTATCCTCCTGTATAACTCTCGAATTACATAAAAAAAAAAAAAAAAAAAAAAAAAAAAAAAAAAAAAAAAAAAAAAAAAAAAAAAAGGCAAAAAAAAGCACTGAATCCTGAATCTTCCTTTTCTGTCATGTTATCTACTGTGCCCTAGCGGAGGAGGTTAGAGTAGATCTGAAGTAATAGTTGCTGTCTATGATAGGCATTTCCATATAGTCATGAATTGGACCTAAGTTTGCTAATTGAAATCATCTGCCCCCAGTGAAATCAATTAGTGCCTAGCAGGAGCAAAAGGCTTATAGAGCTCAAGGTGAGGAGGAATGAGTCCTGTTTGGATGAAAGGCTTTTTCCACTGTGAAGAGAGGATCTTTTCAATCCTTTAGTTTCTGCTGAAGTCTTACTGCTTTAGAGAACTTAATTCCAGAGGTATGTTTTGCAAGTGATTTAAAGAGTTGGGGATTTCACTTTTTTCAACTTTCCTGATACCTTTGATTAGAGTGTAGTAATTTTTTTTTTTATGGTGCATGTAACATAGAGGTCATAGGAAAAAAGTTCCCCTTTTCACTTCACTAGTATTTACTGGGTTATATCTTTTGAGGAACTAGAAAAAAAAAAAATCACCTGCTCTGCTTTGTAGCAAACATTATCATTCTATGCCTATTACTGTTGTCACAGTTTTTCTCTTTTTTTTAACTAATGAAGATTTTTGTTTTTATCTGAAAGTCTCTTTGATGAGTCTGCCTTTTGGCTTTATTTTTTTGGCTCTGTCTGCTACTATTCAGTCAAATTATGAATTTTAATTGATTTTGACTGGTTTTGTCAGAGACAGGCAAACTTGCAACTGCTGAATGATTAACTTTACATCCCAATCACTTTAGCTTTCTCCATTATCCTCTTTTGCTAAAAAAACCCAAACAAACCAAAAAACCAAAAAAACTAGTTCCCTCTTTTTTAAACATGTAATGGTAAGAAACATGCCAAGGCATGATAATCACAAGGAACAAAGTCCTACAGATGCTCAAATTCATATGCTTTTAGCAACAGTATAGCACATATTATTGTAGTTCACTATGGAATAAAAGACGTTAATTGCATGTTGCACTATGCTAACTTTGCACCCTGATGTAGTACTCAATGTGAGGTGAAAGGTAACAGACTAGAGTAACTTAATATGGAAGAAATCCTTCTAAATGCTCATCCAAAGAAGTGGGGAAAGGAAAAACAATTCCCACTACTAGAATATTTCTTTTTTGACATGTTTAGCTGGAAACTGTGAAACCACCTGAGATAAAGAGGGTGCAAAGGACTCGTATGCATCTTGCATTGCTGTTTGATCAATTTCATTACATCCAAAGCATCTTTATTAGAAGGATGTTTGTTTGTGAGCTTTTTTTTTGCTTTCTTTTTCTTTCTTTTTTTTTTTTTAAAATTTATTTTCCAGTGCACTGGCTTTTCTCCAAACACGAGGATAATTGTTACTTATAGCAGATGTAGTCCACCCCCTAAGACTCAGGATCAACCAGCAGAAGGTGATTGCTCTCCTTAACATCCTAAGATTTACTTTGGTTTTAAAGTCTGGTTTGTGTCCTGCAGGCCCATTATTTAACAAAATAAATGCTAAAAAGTCAGCCATGGTCTCCTTGAAAATTAATGAAACTAGATTGACTTATATTAAAACATAAGCTGTTCATCACAGAGGAATAAGGGCGGGGGGGGAAAGAGACTGTTGATGCTGTGACAGAGTTAAAAACAAAAGTTCCACATGGAACATGGACAAGTGAGAAAAGAGAATGGAAAAGCAAGTGGATAAATGGAGAGAATGGGAGGGGATAACAAAACAAGAGGAAGATTGTATTCAAGGCAAAAGTTTAGACCAAAGAAACACATGAAGCCCTGGGGGGTATGCTTGTGGCGCTCCAAAAAAGTTAGGGCTAAAAAACCCCAAACTCTACTGTGGAGTGTATACTGATTAGGGAAGTGGCATCTTATTGTAGCAACTTCAGATGCCCATTTATGTCAGTAGGAATGGGGGTATTGTATACTAAAACTTGGCCCAAATAAACTCGTATTTTGAGTACTTCTCTTTGCTCTTTGTATTTGGTACAGTAGAATAGCAACCATTAACTTAGCTGGCAGCCTGTAGGCTGGTATGGAGTAGTACAATTGAGCCCTAACATAGATGAGAATCTGGACCTAAATGTTCCCTTAAAATAACAGGAACAATCTGGTTTGCCTTTTAAGTTGGCAATAGTTAATTGAGGAAGACTTTAATAAATACTTTGTGATTTAAACCCGATGCAACCAAGTAGCCTGCCTCTGAGACACTTTACAACAGAGATTTGCAATCTTTCTAGGACTCAATGGCATTTTGATGAATAATATTTCTAGCAGGCTAATTTTCTAGCTAATTATCATCAAACACCTAGACAGACTTTCTGCACTATTAGATATGCTTTGAAAAAAAAAATCACTTCAGTTATGGGCAGAAGGAAATTACAAATTCATTGGTATAAAGATTTTCAAATCTTTAACTAGTGGTACATTGCAGTATCTTGGTGTTAAAATATAACATCTTATAGTTCTATAATAAAAACATAAAGAACATAACTGATTTTAAAATTAAAAATCACAATCCACAGATGGAGTTCTAAATTATATGTTAAAAAATAAGGTAAGTTGTAGTAATTTTGAATGGCAAACTGTGTTTTTCTCCAACCAATTACCAATATTCACAGGTCTATATAGAAAATACAGCACTTGTTATCCCAAGTGTATTCTTCCTATTCCAAAACACTTGGAGGTTATACTTAGTCATAAAGGTTTCTAGTTTACCTCTCTTCATTCTATTCTGTGCTAATCATATGAGATGAAGGAACGGACTTAAAAGGAAAAAAAACAAAGCCAGGTATGTCTGTCTGTGCCATGTCTCTGTGTCTCTGTCTGCATCCCTTCAAGTTCATCCTGCTGATACTAAGGCTCCTCCCTCACAAGATCACAACTACATCTGTAGTGAATAGTACTTGCTCAGTGTTGCATTACGCACGCAGTGCAAAATCAGATTGAAGGAAAATTGTGTTACCATGGCTTTAGCGGGGGTGGGGGGAGTTTAGCTTTAAATGGCTGATATGTACTTGTGAAGCATGTAACCCAAACCCAGAGCTGACAGTTTAAGAGTATGATGGGAGAGTAGCAAACAAACGTAACAAACAGATGGGCCAGCCAGTCTGTTGCAACGTGGTTCAACTGCAGGTCTGGCTGAGTGTGTTGTGTGTAAGCTCCTTAGTCTTAGTTGTCATAGCTTCATCGACTTTGGTATTTACAATACCTCTGTTTATAGGATTATGGTTAATTTCTCCTGTGATTGAGAAAAAGAATAAAAAAAGGCCTTTTAAATCCTATGATAGGATTTAGGCTTATAATAAATATCCAGTGACAGTGATACAAGTTCTCTCTGCAATAAGTGTGAAATAACAAGTATGCATATGTATATGATCTCATTGTCAGTATTTGACAAGCGATAAAAAAAATGTTTTGGCTATGGAAGCTATTGATTTAGGTGTTATGAGGCATGTGGGAGGGATCCTTCAAGTTTTTTTGAGTGCTTGAAGCAGGAATTTGCTGTGTGGGCTAAAAGGACTGTATCTGTGACCTTTTCTCCCTTCATGAGGCCCAGTCAGGTGGAGGTCACACATTCCTAGCTGGCTGTTGTGGCTGTAGTCCACCTAACTGTAGGCATTCTGCAGGAAGGTGGAATGGAGCAGAGCCAAAAGTTGCCACAGCATTATTATGCTGTTAAAGTAAAATCTTGGATCTGTATGTACTGCAATTAAAGTGATAATTGATCTGAACTAGGGGAAGGAGCTCTACTGGGCACGATCTTGAACATGAAAAAACAAACCCCAACAAAACCAACCAAAAGGGAAAATAACCAAACAACCCAACAGCAGCGAAAGAACACCTTTAATTCTTCTTGTGTAAGAAGTGGGCAGTTCCACAGCATCATGGTTTGTTTATTTTTTTTATTTTGTTAAGATCTACACTTGCATGAGATAAATGGCACGCAGCATATTACAGTACATTTTTTTTGTCAGACATACATTTTGGTTTTGGTGAAAGTTTTGTTGTGTGGGACTTATAAGCAATACGTAGTTTAAAAAAATCCCCAAACAAAGCACAAATTTAGGCACATGATTAGACAAAGTAATCTTGTTTTATTTGGTGGGAGAAGATTTTTTTTTTTTAAAGCATGTTGTATCTTCTATAGCGGTAGTAATTTTCAGTGGAAATAAGATGCCATGAATTGATGGATAATGTTATAAAGGGTTAATTTCCAGAAGGAATCTGGTTTAGCTCAGACTATTTTTTTTAATCAAATTGACTCTGCTTGATTTGATGTAGTGATCTAATATGACCTTGATTAAATTAGAGAGAAAATGATGATGCAGACTGTTTGTCCTATTGACAATTACTACCTTAGGCTAGGATAGCAGTGAATTAACATCTTGCCCACATTTTGCAGGGACCTTGGGTAGGAATTAATTTCTCCTATTCATTTTGACCTTGCCAAGAAGGCAGTAACTGTTGCCGATTGTGAAGTTAGCCTATTTCACCAGTTCAGAAACAGCTTCAGGAATTTGCTCAAAACAGTCTAAGACAGATGACTAGACTGCCATCAGCCTAGCAGTTTAGCAAGGACATAGGGTTGTACTGCAAGTCATTTATATTATCTGAACATCAGTATTCCAGTCAACAACTGAGACTGTGGATACTCTTTATCCATCATCTCACACCAACAACTGGGGGCTACTGCCGCATCCGAGATTCTAAATGGAAATTTGCTTTGTTCTTCACAGAGTATAGGTCCTGAGTAAAAGTCATCTGTATAGTAAGGTAGTTAAGAGAATTTCTTGAACTGTCCCGTGGAAAATTTGTCTATGTTTTTGTTCTTTTTGCCCTATTTGCTGGAAACTACAGGGCAAAAGATATACTGGCTAGTGCTTTGGGAGCTTCTACTTAATTTCCAGCCCAAGCACTATGTTACCTTACAGCAATTTTTTACACAATGTAAAGCACTATAGAACAGTTCTTTTTCAGCAATATTTCCTTGCTTGGCTCAAACAAAGCATTCAAGTTAATCGCCTGTGTCTGTTAGTGTTGATGGTTGTTGAATATTGTTGTAAAATTCAAGCTATAGTTGGGGTTTGTTGCACTGAGGACTGTAAAGACCTGGATAAGACAGTAGGGTCTAATAGGAAAGCATTTTCAACCTAGTCTTTTAACTGTGTTTAAATCTTGCAATAGGAGCAAAACATTTAATCGTGTGTAAGACCACAACTGCTGAAGTTACAGGCCAGCGTAAAAGAAACATTTGCATGTAAATGGAGCTCTCTGTAGGAAGCAACTTGCAGGCGTATGAAGAGTAGAATTAAAAATGTGCAGAGTCCTGTTGGTGTTTACATAGGGCACTGGTGGAGGAAGAAAAGCTTTCCTGTTTTAATGGCAGTGCAGTGCGATCCAGTACATATTTCAGTTAACATGGAAAAAGAAGAATGTTAGTTTTTGTGGACTATAATTAAATGGGAGCATGTCTATGAATATAAAATTAATATGTGCTTTTACACAGCTAAACAAATAATGTAACTTGTAAATTGTCACCTGCAAGAAAGCATGTAGATAGTTCTCTGGGAATGTCATGTATTTTATATATGTTAGGGGGAAGAAAATTGTCCAGATTATAAAATCAGATAAGGTAACTCTTTATTCTTGTTTTGCCTTTTCTGTTGAAACTAGATTTCTCTGGTAAACCTGCCTACTAAGCAGACTTATGATAAGAGTAGCACATAGTTCCTATCAGTTGCTATGGTTTTTCTTTTGTACTGCTCTCATTAGTACTTTAATAATAGGTTCTGCAATGACTGTCAGATTTTTTGGGATTTTTTCCAGTTTGTCACGGACATAGTTGGAGCTATTTAAAAGGTACTAACCTAGCCTAGAACTGCTACTTGTTGGTCATTGAGCATTACCAAGTATGGCTGGGATTTTAGCCATAAGAGGAAAGGATGTATTGGGAAACAAAGGACTAATTGTAATTATTTACAAGGACATTGAGTTACCATCAGTTACTGTATTTCTCTTTGAAAAAGACAAACATCTTTGTTCCCTTTCGAACTATTAAATTTAAAACAATCCAAACAGTTTGTTTCAAGGATATTAACCTGGTGACAGGTTGTGTTTTTAAAAAAACCAAAAAAGTAGCCATTTTGTTTGTCAAATGTTTGTTTTATGATGCATCTGAAAAGCTATCACAGTTGAAATGAGTTATGCTGCAACTATAGAGATCAATAGTTTAAAATTTGTAGTATTTTGTAAATAATTCAAGGGGCTAGTTTGTATCTTGTCAGTATCTCTGGAAAGCAACAAAAGCAGAGAATTCCTGAAAATAAAAAAGTAAATTTCCTGTTGATGCTGTGGTTGGAGGGGTGAATTCATGCCAATAGTTCAGTGAATATACCGGTGGTGTCTGCCTATTTTGAAGGCTGATCTTCTTCTGATCTCACTGCACGCTTCCCTTTGAAACTGCAAGTACAGAAGTAGTTAATTTTGCATTTCTATAAGCTAAGCAGTAACTCCCCATCTCTAACATTTACCTGGATGGAGAAATACTTGCTGTTGCTAGAAGTTAGGTATGTAGCAAACGCATTCTCTAATAGCTTGACAATCTAACTTGGAGACGTGGAAGCCTTCTCTTCCCTAGGGGGGGAGAACTGGAAGGTCAGTTTGCAGAGACACCAGCCAGTTGACACCTATAAGACTCTTCGGTGAGTTTGGTATCATTTTGTCCTATTTCACTGCTGCACAATGAAACTGCTCCAAATCAGGTCTCAGACAAAGGGCAGACCTCACTCTTGTCAGAAACTTGCTCCCCTGGGGAATGTAGAAGATACAAATGTCCTGGACCTTGGTCCGATCCTTTAAAACAGAGCTTATTTTTCACTCTTCTCACCCCAGAGGTGTGCATGTCTGGAAAGCAGCAGCCTTTGCTTCTGGCGCCCTGGGCTGAAAGGCGAATGTGACATCCCTTCCACCACAACTATGAGATGTCTCAGCAGCAACTAAGGAATTTCAATTTCTCCAATCTTAGAGTGGATTTTTGGATTTGTCCAGAAATGATAAATGGTCTCATGTAACTGAGTGGCTCCTCAGAATCTCTAAAATTGGGCCCAACGTACTCTTCCTTTAAAGTGCTCTCAGCCTTCTCTCCCTCATGTTCAATGCTCCAAAATCCCATCTTAATCTGAGATCTGTAATTGCTTGTATACACTCACGCTAAATGTGTACACTTCTTAGTTTATAAACCCTCAGACTTCTTGACTATCCACTTAGCTAAGGTCCAGCAACGTGAGAGGCACGTTAAGAGCCTGAAAATAAATTGAGGCACGTAGAACGAAAAGATTCTCAGAGCAGTGCAAACCCAGGACATCAATTTAGCAGTTCTCAAACTTAGTAATAAATACAGGATTGTCTACAGATGCCATCACTGGAGACTGGAGGAGAGAAAATAGCCAGATTTTTTCATTCCCTAAAATACCCTAATGAAACATTTGGTGGAATTGAAATAGGAAAACATTATGCTATGCCAGGAACAAGTTTTACTTCTTAATATTTCTTTGCATTGCATGATAGTGGTTATCAAAAGATGTTTGTGGTGTGAAAATATGTGGGTTCATTTTGCTTGATTCCCACCCCCCCACACACACCAAAGATGATCATGTTGAAACTTGTGGTCCTTGCTAGAGCTGAAAAATTATTAAGCACTTTAGGAGACAAGCTTTTGTTTACACTAATACAGATGGCTGGAATAAATTAGTGGACTCACTAAAGAACAGCTCATTTTTAGTTTTAAATGCATTTGGGCACTTATCAAAGCTCACAGGGTGGCCATTTTATGTTACTTATTCATCTATTTGTGCTTTACAGTTCCATGCCTACAGGCTATGTCTGATAATGGTCAGAGCTTCCTCCTAACAGAATTTATAATTGTGTATCTCCTACCTAAAGAGCATTGGTACTCCTGCACTGTGGCATACCCTGGGTTATCCTGTATAAGGTGCTCTGTCTGAAGAGCACTGAGCATTGAAGAGTAAATCCAACTGCAAAAAAGCAGATCAGAAAGGCAGTGCACGTCTTCACTGCTGTGAATGTTTTAAGTTTTTTTCCCTAAACTGCTGAAGAAATGCACACAGTTGTAATTATATACTGCAACATCACTGCTGCTGTTTGGGAGAGGTAGTCAGAGCAAGCCTCCCCAAATTAAGTCTTGAATTCCAGTCCCCCTGTATTGGATTAAGATGACTGAAGACAAAGGATGGCATAGTTACTGTATGGCTGTTCACTTAAGGACCTTTCAAAAACAGTACAGTAAAACCTCTTGCTCTCATTCTTCAACTTTTTCACATGTATACACTTGTTTCCTCCTTGACAGCAGTACAGTGAAGACATGGAACATAGATGTTCTCAGAGCTGATGAACCTGGCACTGGAATCAGCAGTACTACTTCTTTCAAATTTAGTAGTGAGTTGTCTTGTCCTGGGAAAGTCACCACCATTGCTACTATAACTCCTAGCATAGGAGAAGAAATCAAAATAAACCTGTGAAGCTGTTGGGAGCCTTTGGAAGCTGTTTGTCATCTTCATGGCATTTTCTTGTTAATCCTGTTTCTCTTGAACCCTCTGCATACTGGATATACCACCTTTACACTACATAATTTGGCTAAGCCAAACTAATAGGGCAGAAGCATCAAATAACTGAAAGGCAAATCTCTTCACTGTCAGTGAAGTGTTCAAAGAAAGCAAAAGTGCAACTTGGGTTCAATTCAGGTTTTCTGAATCCTGTGAATTTGACAGATGAACCTGCTTAAATGTAGTGAGTAATCTGGATTGTTAATTCAGGCATTCAGATGTCGGGAGATGCTAGATGTGAGTTTGTAACCATCATTCTTCATCAAAATGCAATGAATGAGGAACCTGGTCCTGGAATAAAAAGAGAATGGGATTAAAGAGTACCCATCAGGTTCAAGGTACAACTACACAGCAAATTAAAGCCTGGAATGTCAGTCTTTCTAGTATTTGAACTGATGTGAATCGGGGGCAGTTTTGATGAAAAAGTGGGGAGCTGCTTGTACCGTATGTCAGTACACTGAGACCTCTTGGCTCCCTAATACATCACTGCCAGAATTTGAATGCTGAACTTTCAGAGATTACAGTTTACACTTTAAAGTCACAGATTAACTACTGCAATGGCTTGAGGAGGAATCTTTTGTGTTAGATTGCAGGTTGTGTTCCTGGAACCATTTGAAATTGAAGGACATGACTTTTCCTCACTGCCTACTCCCCGTCCTCCTTTGCCCTCCCAGTGAGGGGGCCATTTCCAGCATAAGGCTGTTGCTGCTCTGCTAGCAGTGAGTACCTGAAGCTTTTCTGAGAAAGTTCACATGTAATAATTTCTTTGTCATGTGAGTAAATTTCACCTGAAGAGTACAAGGAACAAAAGGTTAATGGCAATTTTCAAAAGCCAATAACTCAACCAAGCCTTAACAGCATTTCATGTCAGAAGTGAAAGTCAGGTCTTTAGCATCACTCTCTGTTTCTGATGCTTTCAAAATCCTGCTGGGGAGAGAAAAAAATTAAAATAAAATCAGAGGCTTAGCCCTTCTTCATGAAAAAAGCTCAAACCATATCTACACTGTGTAACACTTCTCTTACTAAATTTTGTTAGAGCTTTTACTTTAGAAAAGAGGAGGTACTTGCATTCTGATGAATATTTTGCATGTCTTCCTCTTTCTATCCATTTATTTCCTGAAACAAAGTTCAGCTGTAAACGAGCTCAGTGCTGATAAAAGCACTATTTGCCATAGCAGAGAATCCAGAGTTCAGATAGGTGATCCATGGAAGGCCATCCCTCCTGAACTGCTGGGGAAAGCTAGCAAACAGCAGCAGGGTGACATAGACTGGCTGATGGCTGTAGTTTAAAGGCAGTAGGCTGATCCTCAGGAAACGCGCGTGCAAATGAAAATAAGAGGAGCAATGAGTTATAGCAGGGTATGGTTAGGTTTCTGAATCCCTTCCTCTGACCTGTACTTCTTGGCAGAATAAGTCTTGCTCCATTTGTATGGAAAACTACTTCTTTGAAATCTAAATGGTGTTACTGTTTACTGGTTTCACACATCAAAAAATCCTACAGATGTCGGGTTCATTTGGCGTCCTAGATTACACAGGGGTAAACCAAGGATTTACAACTTGCAGAATGAAAGAGAAGATTTGTGTAATGAAGAGTTCAGTGCCTGCCACTGGTCTCCTCTAAAGTAAAATGCTCCTTTGGAACAAATGGAGGCAAATTGTAAGTGGTTGGACACAAAGCAGTTTATTATTTCATATACATGGAAATATTCTTTGTGAAAATGATTTATGTCTAATGCACTTGCATATTCAATATACTGCTGTAGGTGAGGAACAAATATAACTGGAAAGCTCCCCGGCTAACATGAGAGACCACTGAGCTGCTCAGCAATGTCGATATTAGTGAAATGAACCAAAGACTCTTGGATTTGTTAGAGATAAGTACTAGCAATGCAGGAGATCCTGCTTCTGATTTCCTGCCAACACTTTAACTGCTTTGCATGGGTGATTGTAATCAGCGAGAATTGTTATGCAATAGTGCGGAAGCAGAGACTCGAGAAAACACAGCTCTCACTTTAGACACAGAAGACCACAACCTTATTTCTCCATGTTTTACAAAGGAAAAAAAAAATCTCCATTGGGCATCTCAAAAGTGCTTGTTTACAGAGATGGAAAGAAATAAAATAATTACAAGCTAAAGAAAAATTTCCTTGCCCTTCTGTGAGAGGCATTTTCTCTGGAGATGTGAAAGGAAGAGAAAAGGCAAGCCAATTCTCTATTGCACCTATAGGGTCATCAGCATCTACAATCTACTTACACTTTTCCAGTCTTTTTGTAAAGTGGGAAGCCCTTTTTTAATTTTTATTTTTTTAAATGCTGTAGTAAAGCAGAGAGAATGGAAATTAACTAGACAAAATGAGTGCTGTAAAGAGGATGTTGAAGAGCAATCTGGGGTGTGTTTAGAGATGGGGAGAAAGAACCCAAGAAGTTGCCTGACACACATACTGGAAAATCAAAAATTAGTCTTAAACTTCTCTGTTCTTGTAAACTGGTGATAAAGATATCTTATATTGGAGAATCATAAGTGTGGCTACTTGAAAGTGCTCTCTGGACACTGATACTACAGTGTTTGGCTTGTTTGTGGGTTTTTGTTGTTGCTGTTGTTGTGTTGTTGTTGGCTTTTTTTATTGTGGTTTGTGTTGTTGTTTGGGTTTGGTTTTTTGTTTGCTCCCCCTCCCAAATGGAGAATATTTCCTTTTGCTGACTTGTTTTTTGTTTGTTTTGATTTTTGGAGGGTTTTTTTGTTTGTTTGTTTTAATGTAGTAGGGAAGGCAGAATGTCTTTGTAGGCCTATTGTAGCGGGAGTATCTATTTCAGGGATACCGTGTATGTTGTGTTGCAGGTGTTAAACAATGGCAGCGTCTGTGCGGTGACCGGGCGCTGCCCGCGGCTGCGGCGGGGCTGTGCCCTCAGCAGCTGGGAAGGCTCGCTGCCCCTGGGCGGAGAGGGGTGAGGTGCAGGGACGGCCCCGACCGGCCGCGCCGGGACGGTGCATCTGAAACCCCGGGAAGGGCCCACCCCTCTCTGGTGGGCAGCGGAGGGGCCGTGGCCTCAAGCGCAACAGGGGTGGCTGCAGCCGTGGCGTGCAGGCTGCTCCTGTGGGATTGTCACGAAGTGGCTGAACACCCAGGGTGATGTTCGGCCCTTTCCGCGCAGTTTCCCTTCCAGGCGGTGCGGGAGGCCGGGCGTCCCCGTGATCCGAGGCGGGGCGAGGGGCGCGGGCCCGGCGCGGGGCTCCCCTCGCTGCACTGAGCGCGGCCGCCCACCCCGCGGGCCCCCGCGCGCCCTGCCCCGGGGCGGTGCCGCCCATCC
>VWZG01006761.1:559455-645583 GCA_013396735.1 Grallaria varia | reverse complement strand
ACCCACTGGCGGGGCGTGCGGCCGTCGCTGGCGGGGAGGGGGCGCTGCCCGGCGGCGGCGGCCGGGCTGGGAGCTCCCGGCAAAGTTTGGCGGCGCCGGGGCTGTCCGGCCGCGCGGGCAGCGCCGCTCCGCCGTCCCCGTGTGCCCTCCGCGCCCCGGAGAGCGCCCGGCCGAGGGCGGTGTGGGGGCCGGCGCCCGGACCCTCCCCTCTCCTCGCCTCTCTGTCGCTCCCCGGGAAGTCGCGGGCAGGGCTGGCCGAGCCCCCCCGCCCCGGTGCGGTCGGTGTCCCGGCTGTGGCAGAGTTCCTGCGGGGCAGGGCTGCTCGAGGGCCATCACCTGAGGGCCTGTGGGCCGGCGGGACCTCAGCTCCTCGCTGCCCCACCATGGGCCAAGCTGAGCCCGGGGCCTGCCCTCAGTGTCCTCGGACTAAAACAGCCGCATGGAAGGCTAAGCAGGTCGGCAGCTGGAGTACCCTTGCTGTAGGTGGCTTTCTGCGCCTGTGGGACTCAATGCTTTTGCATGGCATTCCTTGTCACAGAGCTGGCTGGAATCCTGGACGAGGGTCCAGGCATGCCCTGGTGCAGGGTGGAGCTGAGGTGGACTGTGTCCGAGGCTAGTGCAGTGGCACACGTGCTGAACTCCTGGCCGTGTTAGCCACGTTGCATGGCTGAGCCTCAAGATAGCCCTTTCCCACCCTTCACAGGCTCTCGCATGTGGCTGTAAACTTCAGCTCTTTATGAAGAGTCTAGTAAAACAAAAGCAACAATAAACCAACTTGTAGCTGATAGTCTTGTTATTGCCTGACACAACTTTTTGTTGTGATATGCCTTAAAGTGTGAGGTACTAAGTTTAGGGTGGGCTATTGGAGCTCATTGAGGGCCCAGTCATAATACACGAATGTGCACAGCAGCAGCTTGAATGCACCTCTAAGTCACTTGTGACTGAATTTTATCATAAGGTCTCATATTGAGATTTTGTGTCCAGTCCATTTCCTACCTGAGCTGCTGCTCAAAACATGTCTAATGTCCAGAAATGGAATGGACGGGAAGAATGAACTATCATAGAAGTCTTCCTGGCAGTTAGGGAGGCACTGTGGTATGAAATCAATACTGTCTGTCTTTTGCCAGCTCAGTGTTTTCAGAGCAGCCAATCTGGGGTTTTTCAAGTGTTGAAGTTAATTTTTCTATGACAAAAGATGGATTTAGTTGTTGAGGTTTTTGAATACTTTCCTCAAATTTTTTAATGCAAAATATTTTTTGATTACCTTGTTCTGCGTTTCTAGATATATATGACTCAGATTCAAAGAATAATATTATGATAGGATTGTGTGTTGATAAAATAGTATGTAGTACTACATGATTTAGAAAACTTACTGATGGATTTTGGAAAGGCTAGTATTTGCTTTAGTCTGAAGTTGCAAACAGAAACTTTGGTGTTATCTTCCTGTGTTTTTGTTTTCAGCAGTCATTTAAACTAGCAAGGAAATCAGGGCAGTCTACTTCTTACCAAATGCATTGTCCTTTCTGCATCTGTTTGAGTAAATTTAGTCACTGTATGATTCGTCTCTCAGATGAATATATCAGCAATTGCTGATAATCTAATTGCAGCCTCTGTGATGGTTTTCTTATTTTTTTCCCCCTTCTTTTTTGGTGTGTGGGGAAAAAAGTACTGTATTTTCAATAAAATATATTTTTGCCTTTGAAGTAGGAACAGTGTGGGTTAGCAAAGCCTATCATTGTAGATAAATATTCTCACTGACTTGTTTGTTGAGTGGAGCAGTCTAATAACATGAGCACTGGCAGCACAACTTGAATAGTTTGGTCACTTTCTTGGCAACAAGTATAAAAACTGAACAAATGATTTAATGAAACTTATCTCAATGGTTAGTGTCTCAAATTCAGGTTCATATAATTAAAATACTAAATATTATTTTTGAAGTCCAGGTGCTAGTTGATAATTTATTTAAATAGTTAAGGCTGGGCAAAAAAAAAAAAAAATACGTGCAATTGGTTAAAGAGAAGCCAAGAGTCTGTTCTAGAAATAACTAAAATCACAGCCAGTTCTCCAAGTTATTTTACAAAAGAAAAATTCCGGAAGCTGTCCCCGAGAAATCCTGTCCCCATTGTTTGGCTTAGCCAGCAGCTTCAGCCTCTGGACCTAACTAAAGCAGTTAAGAAATTACATAGATAATCATGTTCTGAAAGTCTGCTTTCCATATTGTGGAAGACTGGGTGTGTTGTGATTTAAATATATGGTCTTTTCCAATTTTATTTATTTATTTTTTTTAACACTGTGACTGCCACAACACTCTCCCTCCCCAAAATACCAAAACAAAACAACTATTCCCCTCCCCTCAACTACTGCCAACTCTAAAAACCCCAACACTGCCTTTTTTTGAATAGTCAGCTGTCAAAATGTGCTGCTAATATTTCTTGGATGCAGATACTCTATGCAAAAGGAAAGAAAGCTTGTTCAAAAATAGCTACATGGGAAAGTGTCTGCCTTGGATTTATGGTACAAGGACTTGTCTTGGATTTTTATTTATTACCTCTCTACATCTTTATAAGAATTTTGGAAATCTACATTATGAGAACAGCATTCCCTTTCTAACCTGTGATGTGAAACTATGTTAAATGTACATTCAAGATCCAAAGAATATTTACAGACTTCATGTAAACTTCCCAATGATACTTTGGGAAAGAAAGTCTTCCCTTTTTTGCATTCTTTTTTTTACCTGATTCATTACTATCATTGTTGTAAACCATATGTAATTATATCTATTCCAATCTTCAGGTTTCTTTGAAGGATTAAAACTGTCAAATCAAGTACTTGTGAATTAGTGAATGGCAAAACTTAAGTGTCAAGTGGAATCTTGAATTACATTATTGGGTATTATTCTCTGTGTGCTGTGTTTTCCTGACTGCATTCCAGTGTTTTCTCTGCAGGCTCTCTAGTCATCTCATTCGGTGGTGCTTGGGTGGTGAACACTTTATAGTTCTTTGCTATCCAGACTACAGTTAGTGAGAGTAGGTCTCCCAGCCTTCCTTGGTACGGGCGGCTTCTTAGCAGAGCAGAGATGCTTTACCACAGTCTCACAAATTTGAAACACTGACAGTAAATTAAAACCCATCCCCCCAACGAAACTTACTATGAAATAGCATTATTGTTCGTACAGTGGGTAGAGATTATGTTGGCATAATCCTTCTGGATCATCTATTGCATATGTTTAAAGGGGAGTTGAGTGTTGATGAAAGGGTAATTCTCTGCTGGACTAGCAGCTGGGTGCTTCAAATGCTGTCACAGATGTTTCTACCCCAGCACTGATGCCAGAAGTGAGAATAAAGTGAAAGGTGTGAAGGGCTAGAACCATGTTCTGAAATTGCAGTCTAGGAATTGTCTGAGAATTTGTCACTTTCACTTACAATACAAAACATTGTCACTAAAACTGTGTCAAGCTTTCTCTTCATTTATCTTCAGAAATTATAGATGGCTCTTAAGTCACGTATTTTTATTTTAAAAGTTATAAAATTAATCCAAGTAACTTTATTTGGTGTTAGTTTAGAAAGCTAATATTTGCCGTGCTTCTTTTGCACTGTACTCTTACTTCTGTGGTGATGTAATCCATAAGTATAAATAAATTGCTATTACATGTTGTGAACAAAAGCTTTGCAAACAACATTAGCTTCAAGGTGCAGAGGAATGTTTCTTAACTGTGCCCCTTGGGTGCTGACCTTAGTGAGGACACAGGAGGCTCCAGGAGTTCCACAGTGCCAGGCAGGCATGTGTTGCTTGATTTTGAGTTCCTTCAGCAGCAAGTTATACACTGCTGTCTGAAGGCCACTAATGAATGTGGAATGAAGTTACTGGCTATTTGAGTAGCTCACTAAGGGTGCAGACAGGACACCTGAACTCAAAGGATGCAGCTGGCTCCAGGGTCAGTTAGGGAAACAACTTCTTGTGCTTCCTGCTCCATGTTAAAGGCCACTAGGAAAGTGCTCCTAAGCCTCAAGGAAGCCTAATTGTACAGCTTGCCATTTCCATATTGTTTGAAGTAGCAGGTTTGAGAGCAGTGATGGTTCTTCATTCCCTGGGATATAGACCTAGCAGGTGCTACACAGTGTGGGCTATGACAGCAAGGTAAGCAAGTTTCACTTGTCAAGTTTATTCTTCTCCCTGTACAAATGGGTGAGAACAGTGTAAAACTGCAGGTAAAAAGGTATGTCTGAGCTAAGCTTGGTGTGCTCAAAGGGGGATGCAGGGCAGGGGTTGAAAAATAGAGAGTACTGTAAAAACACAAGAAACCTCCAGCAAGAAAGCATGGAATTCTACTAGTCAGCATGGTTCACAAAACTGTCAGGCAAAAGTTAGTGAATTAATTGCTGAAGCTAGCTTTCTTTGATCTAGGCTAAACTTTTATTTTTAAAAGCCCCAGTTATTACAGTGTCTGTCTTTATTGGAGATACCTGCTAGTTGTTTGAAGTTCCATAAAGAAGCTTTAATATATAGAATGTTTTTATGCTACTGCTTTATAGCTTGTTGTGATGATCAGATGGCTGTTCCAGATTGATGGCTGTTTCTTCCTAGGGTCATTTGACAAACAATCAGAAAACAAAACTTCCTGTTTTGCTGGTTTTGTTTAATGAATTTATCAAGTCTTTTCATTGTTTTAGAGGGTTTTGTTGTAGTAAACCCTTAGCTGAAGGAACAGCAATTATAGCAAGATTGCTAAGACCTTGTGGAAGATTATGGACCACAATTACCATGTCTGTCTTAGAGAATTGAACAATATGATCTACTCATCAGGTTAAAATTCGATAGGGCAAGTAAGAAGGAAAGTCTTCTGTATGAAACATTTTATATTTTCATGTTTTAAATCCAAATCCTATTGATGCTCAAGGAGTTATGTATGGTCTTGCCTCCACTGCCAATAGTCTGCGAGACTGTAGCACTGAATTCAGTNAATTCTACTCTTTTTTTTTTTTAAAGAAGGTCTTTCAAATAAGCACTGCTATTCCCACCTCCTCTCATGGCTGGGACTTACAAATAGTAACAATGTACAGCGACAAGGCACTGAAACTCATTTTCCATTTAGTTACAGAAATGTATTTCGTGATTATTTTATGTTGCAGACCAAACTTGAAATTTATTCTTTCTACTGCTTAGCGTTACATCTTCTAAGAAAGTAAAACTACATGTTGATATAGGAGGCTGAGATCCATAAGGCAGAATTTTGCCCATCAGCTATGACGAGTGCAGTGTGCAGGGCAATCATTTGAGATGCATTTGAAGGGGTGCAGTTTTAGCAGCGGGGCAGATCTTGCACACTTTTCAGCGCAGCCCGGAGAGGTTTGGCTGTATCTGATGGACTGGCATTTGCTTGGACCCAAGACTGCTTAGCTTTCTCCATCCTACCAGCCAGTGTGTACATGGTGCAGTTTGTGCTACCCAAAGACACAAACTGCTGCTTTTAAAATTAACACTTTTAAAATATTCCATTTTCCATCCTGTCCTATAGCATTTTGTCAGTGTCAGTAAAATGACCCAGGGAATGCAAGTGTAACTAGCACGGAGTTGAGAACACACTTCTATTTAAAATATTGAGAAAATTCCTGGTGTCTCAAGACAAGCTGGATTGAATATGTCCTGTTTGTTCTGGCTATGCTAACCCTTTGACAGCACAGAGTTCAAATCAAAAACTGCTTTCTCCCTCCCTTGTTGCCTGGCAACCTCCCTCCTCTTATTAGCATATGATTTCTATTCCTTTTTTTATTTCATCAGTACAGTGTTACACACTCTGCTCCCTGCCTTGTGCTGTTGCTTTTGAGAAGAGCAGAATTTGTGCCTTTATATAAGACTTCAGCAAGTATGTGATTTGCCAAAGAAATCAAACATTTGGAATTAGGAAACCCTTGGCCATAAATGCCTTATCAGAAGCTCAGAGGGTGGTGTTTGTGTGGGCATGTTTTTCAAAGTCTTTTCATTTTCATTTGCTGTCATTTTTATATTAAGGGCAGAATTCTTGCAGATCAGCACAGCATAAATCTCTGGCAACTTTACACGTGCAAAGCATCAGTTTGTGAAATGTACTAAGAGAGATTGGCTACCCAGGTCTTGGAGGGCATTTTGTCCTCTTGGTCTGTATGCAATTCAAATGCAAGGCGATAATTCAAAATGTAAATTAAAAAAAAAAGTCAGGTATATCCAGGTCAAATTGTGATTGGAGAAGAAAGCAACTTAAGAAGTAAGTGGAAGAATTGAGCTGGTTTTCTTCTAATAATGTTTCTTAGATATAAGAGCATCTAAATTGGCTGGGTGTATTCTTTTATGAAATAACAGTTGATTCAGACCGGGTTATAAGTAGAACTTTAAAATGCCCTCTTTTTTTCCTGCTCATAGGCTCTTGCAACTATAACAAAATAACAAGTTTTTTGTTGTCGCATATGCTAAGGAACATAGCATTCAAGTGGGCAAACTTCTTTAAAAATTATTAGAAAAAACCAACAGTAACAATGAAAATTAGAAGACACAGTGAGGAGGAATGCCAAAGCAAGTACATTTGGGGACTATACAGATCGAGATATATAAAGGAGTTTTTTCTTAATATTATCCAAATTATGTATTTCAAATCAAATAACCTATTTTTTTCAACATCTTTGTTTTCTTAAGCTATGGGCTGAGTTTGGCAATTTCACTTTTTCCTCTGGCAAAATACTTAAACCTTCCTATGAAACATCTGTTTTCTTTCCATGATTGTAGATGCTTCCCTAAGCCAGTGTGGAATTTTGAGTGTATTTAGATCTTGCAGAGACTTCACCATTTGAAATTAGAGTAAGCCCACCTATGAAAGTATTTTGTTTTTAATAATGGTTCTAGTATTTATACATAGTTTCAGAAAGCATTATTAGTGTGATAAATATTAATATATGTGATTTCTGTGTTTTATTTGTAAATTTAAAGTGATAAACGTAATGAAGTCCTTGAAATGCCAAACCTTTCATCTCTGCCTAAGCCAAGGTTCAGTTTTATTTTCTGTATGACATTTTCTGCCTGAAGTGTTACAAGTGGCTTGACCTTAAAATTACGTTTATTTTAGTTCATTGAAATGGTTGGCCTTTCCAGTTCAACTTGACACCAACAGTGCAAATGGTAGAAGGCAGATATGCTTGCCTGTGACTTTATTTGAAAGCAAATTGAAAAGTTATTTAGGCAATGAATCTAAGTATTTCCATTTAGATGGGGTGGTAGTCATCAGTTAAAGGCAATCACGGTGCATTCTGACATTTTAATTTCAAGTTCAAAAACAATTATATATGTAATTAAGGAGAGAAGTGTCCAGGCAGCCAAACTGTCTGATTCACGTCTTGTTGGTGTGTGTGGGTTTTTTAATAGATGTATCTGTGCATACCACTTTGAGACTGTAGAAATTAGGTGGAAAAATTGAAAGCTGCTTTGAAAGTTTGATATTAGTTAATATGTTCTTCCTAAGGATGCTCTTCTTTCAAGTAATAGTCATACATGCAATATCATTAGGTTTATTCCTGTTATAGAGATTGGACTCTGTGCTGTTTTCAGTTAGGTTGTTGTGGTAGCTACTTTATTTTTAACACATTGCTGCACACTTGCCTCAGTTCTTTGTTGTGATTTTGTTTGCTGTGCTCAGAGAGGCCTTACTTAAATTGAAAATTCTGTTGGAATGAACAGTCCTGGGCAGTTTTTTTTCAGTCAGTGAAACCTTTGACCAGTGTGAAGAGAATGAAGCAGGCTGCTGTGTAGGAGATGCATTACTGAAAATTGGGGTTTCCTGAGATGGGATTGTTTTGTTGTGCTGTAGAGTCTGCACGGGGCTGTCTACCCAGCCTTGAGAGAGGACCTCATACTGCCCAATTGCATGCCTGTCAGTTGATTAGGGAATGATAATATGGTGCTCTGAAGGGAGCCCTTTGCAGTCTTGGGATGAAAGGACAGAAGGCAGGACATGTGCTTCTGGGTGAGGAGAAAAGTGATGATAAATGTGTGGAGGGATCTTGTGGGAAGGAGAAATAAAATATGCCTTGCAAGCAAGCTATTGTTGAGTTTAATAATCACAGTATTTTTCTGTACATCCCTTGCACTGTTAACATCTATGCTAACACCATGCTCATTATAAAATGCTTGGGTTTGCCTTGATTGTGAAGGGCATTCTGTGAAACCCAATTCTATTCTGCTCTTAACAATAAGCTTCTATCCAGGCATGTCCAGCATCCATGCAAAACTCTAGAATTCATTTGTGAGTATAGGTAGAAGTGTTAGAATAGGTTATTAAAAATGTAGACCCATAATGTGAGTAAAGAAGATTGGAAGTATACAGAGAGGTTTTACACCTGGAAGTTATTATAGTTATTTAGATTGAGTGAGAATAATAACCAATTGTTTTCTAAGATGTATGACACATTTATGAAAAACCTTGAAGGATAAATGGATCTTTTTAGTATGCTACTTCCACAAAGGATTCTATGAATAAAATAATAGTGAGAGAACTCTCAGTGGATGCTGAATACTGCTAATTGATGAAATTATTACTTATTACACTGCAACTGAACTCTGCTTAGAAACACTATTTTCAGTATGATTTTTTTTGAAAATGACAGCTGAAATGTAAGAGGCTTTGTATTGAAAGTGAATAGTGATAATTTCTTGATATCTTTGAAACGAAGGATATTTCAATGACAGTTAAAACTGAGAAAAGTGATTTTTTTTTTTTTAAGTCCTTAGATCATGGAGTATCACTATGGAAATAAAATGAACTTTTCTGAAATCAATAAAGTAGACTTAATGTGGGTTTATGAAGCATTTTAAAAATGACTTTAAATATTCTATAGTAAAGCATTCAATTATTTGTGTCAGCAATTTTCTTATTATGTCACATGCTAGGGTTAAAAATTATGTTTGTGAGGTAAGGTCTAGCCTTCACATTAAGGAAAACTCTAATTCTAAATTAAATCAGTATTGAAGAAGTACTCAGTGACTTACTTCTCAGGGCAAAAATGGGAATGATTACCAGATTTCCCTTTGGTTTAGTATTGCTGAAATTAAAGCCTGCTGTCCTTCTTAGTATGTCTAGTTAGGTCTATATACTACCGCTTAAGAATTGTTATCAGTAATTGGTGTGAGGATCTGTGCTCAAAATATCATGTGTAGTGTAGTATTTTGTAATATAATTACAGGTGAATATGTGAGCTGATTTTAGCCTTAACAAGTCTGTTCATCAATCTTAGAGGTATATCACCTTGAAAATCTCGTCAGTCTTCAGAATCAGAGGAACAAAGTAGGCTTTTGCAGATTCATGCACACACTTGCATGTGGATATGTGTGTGTGCTGATAACAGGAACACAGGATGGGAGATAAAAGGTGGTTCCCAGAATTATTCTGCTTCCATTTTAAAGCTTTAGTTGATATTGCCTTTTTTTCAGTTCCAATTGAAAATGCAAAATTTAAAAGATTTTAGTGAGCTCAAACATAGCTTTTCAAAACAGGTGGAAGTTAGAAAGTGACAAAAGAATTGTGAGGAAAAAAAAAAGCAAACAAGATAACCACAACAGAAGCTGTTCTAGAATGCTGATGATAAAATGCAGAAATGAAATTAATACAGAGCAAAAAAAAAAAAAATTGTCTCTTCCCAAAACATCTACAGTCTAAAACATCAGTAATGAATACTATTGACTACTGAAGGGCCAGTTTTCTTTCATTAGGATAGGATATGATAAGAAATAGTTTCCAGAAAAATGTAGAAAAAGAATTGCTTCTTGAGTAAAGCAGAATAGCTTGCGTGCTGCTAAATCTTGGTACCTGATGACGAGATAAGATGAATTGATTTAGTAGTATTTAGCTCAAAAGCAAAGATAGATAGTTTTTAACTCCCAGCATAGTGTTCTCTCTGCACTTAATTAATGAACCCTTCATGAAAAATACATGAGAGGTTTTGAGAGTTGGGTCAAAATTCTTCTAGTGCTGGAGCAGTGTTTTTACCATGTTTGCTCTCTGATTCGCTTTTATAGTCTTAGCTGAACAGCTAATCAGTTCAACTTCATCCAGGTTTGCCATTCATCCTGTGCAGCGCAAGGCAGGAACATGGGGATGAAGGTCTTCTTGTTCCAAGGAGACTCCAGTAACAATTAGACTATTATATAAAGCGTTTGTTCTTGTAATTAGCTGTGACTCTTTCCCCTTTTTCTCCCTGTTTCAAATGAAAGCTAGGGAAGTCATGTATTTGAGTAGAGGTATTTAAACTTAGGTAATTTCAGGCTGAGAACCATCATCCTGGAAGCATGCCTGTGAAAGGCTGCCAGTTGATGTGTAAGTTCAGGAGGGTGAGAGAGAACAATTGCTGTGGTTGTCTTGTCTGTCCTTTGTTTTGTCACGCTCAACTAGTGTGCCCTGCTTGGCATACTGGCAGTGGTGAATCCATTCCTCAGGTGCTGTAAGAGGAAGCTTAATTGGGTATGGAGCTTTCACTTCTGAAATTACCTACCCTACTTACAGAATTCACTGATCTGTGAACTTAGACCTTTGCTCAGGAAAAGGGAGCAAACAATAGCTAAAAGAAGAACTGGCCTAAAGTCAAGTGGAAGGAGCTCAACATGACTTGGCAACGTGTGCCTGCAGCCCGGGAAGTCAACGGTATTGTGGGCTGCATCAAAAGAAGGGTGGCCAGCAGGTCGAAGGAGGGGTTTCTCCTGCTCTACTCAGCCCTTGTGAGACTCCACCTAGAGTACTGCATCCAGCTCTGGGATCCCCAACATGAAAAGGATGTGAACCTGTTAGAGTGAGTCTAAAGGAGAGCCAGAAAAATGATCAGAGGGCTGGAGGACCCCTCCTATGAAGACAGGCCAAGAGAGTTGGAGTTGTTCAGAAGAGACCTGTTCAGACCTTAGAACAGCCTTCTAGCACCTAAAGCAGGCCTGCAGGAGAGCTGGAGAGGGACTTTAGCAGTAAGACAAGGGGATTTGGCTGTAAACCAAAAGAGGAAAGATTTAGATCAAACATTAGTAAGAAATATGAGGGTGGCAAGGCACTGGAATGGGTTTCCCAGAGAAGCTGTGGATACCCCATCCCTGGAAGCGTTAAAGGCCAGGTTGGATGGGGCTCTGAGCAACCTGGTCTAGTGGAAGGTGTCCCTGCCCATGGCAGGGGGTTTGGAACAAGGTGGTTTTTAGTGTCCTTTCCAACACAAATCTCTCTATGGTTCTATGAGATAAAGACTAAATCCACATTTCTGAAGATGTCAGTCACAGAAGAGCAGGAAGATAATTAAAGCACTTATAGTACAGTTACCTGTGTACTTTTCCTTTGCATAATTTCTAAATAATGTTACTTTTGTTGCTCTGCAGTATGTGCTGCTGCTCATGCCAAACAACCAACAGAGAGATGCTGATCTGAGCCAAGTGTTTAATATTTCCAACCTAGCTGAATGATAGCTTTGTGGTCTTGTATCTTGTAGTCTAGGAAAGAATGCTTTGACCTGTTAGCAAGATGGGAATTTTATTTTTTCAGAAGTCCAATACTTTAATTTTCATGCTTGAAATCCATGGCTTTAGAATTATTACAGTATGTTTATAGGAGAAATACTTCACTAATTTTAGAAAACCTTACAAATGATAAAAATAATAGTTCTTCCCTCTTCAGAGGTCTTCACAGCAGAGATATGATTTTACTTAATAAGTGAAAGAGTTGGAAAATAATGCTACTACATACAACTCCCTTTATAAAGTATTTTAAAAGTAAGTATTCTATATAAGTATGGGACAAAGTATGATGAATCAGAATCCAAATGTTTTCTGGCATGTTTTTAGACTGGGCAGCATAATCTGGTTATCCTCTTTAAGAGTATTGCCTCTGCCTCTGTCCCACTCTTTCATCAGTATTTAATGTCAATAAGATTTAAAAATTGAAATTGTAAGAGTGAAGAACTCCAAGGAATTCCTTTGTATTTCTTACTATCAATATATGTTCCATTTACTTTTATAATGCTTGTGATTTCCCATGTATTTACAGAATGTCACATTTCTTTGCTTCAAGGTGTCAACATCACTGTGTGCTTTTGCAAAGGAAGAAAATGACATTTTAAAAGGAAAAGGGGAAACTAGCAACAGTTTCCTCTTGCCTTACTTGCACGGACTGTCAAATTTTGTTGCTTGAAAATTGTCTGGTTTGGGTTTTTTTCCCCCTTTCTAACACTTCTAAAGTTGCTTTTGCTAGTTTGATGAACCTTCATTGTGTTATGGAGGTGAGACAAGGTCTCACGATTTCAACAAAGTGACTTCTCATCCCTGCCAGTCTGAAATTCACTCGGGAAATACACAAAAGAGCAACTTTAGCATTCAGTGTGACAACCTTAGTAAGTCTAAAGTTCTAGCTTGATAACCTATTTTTATTTTGACAACGGAAAAAATTAAGTACAGAGTAAATTAAGGTATGAGAACTTCAACAATGCTGTTGGGTCAGGTGTCATCTGGATGACAGAAATAGTTTTTATCAATAAGAATACTAGTCTATGTCAGGTATTTAAACATTTGTTTCAGTGGCCTGGAAAGATTAAGGTACTAGGGACTGTCATGCTAATGGAGAAAACAGCGATATGGAATCTTAGAGCAAATATGCTAAATGAAAGAAACAAAACCAACTATGTTTCAGTTTTCAAAAGATCTAATGCATTGCTTTTCAATTACTGTTATTAATAAGCTAACACTAAAAGTTACAATTAATAACTTTACCAGCAGTTTCTGCTATTTTTTCTTTACAAAATAAAAAAATGCATCAATAGTATTCAGTTTTGTTCATACCCATTCTATACTGACAAGTGCTACCCCATTTCTTTACAGTATGATCCCCAGCAGGAAAATTCCTCTGGGACAAAGGAAAAGCACAGACATAAGATAAAAGGCCTCTGATTTTGATCTAAGGCTTTCTTACCGTGCCAGTTCCAGGCTTGTTCTTGGTTTCCCAGCGCTCCCACTTCTCCCTGCTAATTCACCCAAGCAGAGTCAGCAGTTAGCTGTGTTAGCACCAGGATGCTCAGCAAAGTGACCAGCTCCTGGAATACAGACACTACAGTGTCCAACTGCATCCGTGTAGGTCACTGTTTGGCCGGACAGCTGCAGGCACAGGAGCAAGGCACCGCATTCAGCTGTGGTGGGACCGGCTGCTCATTTGTCTGCTCTGCCTATTGACTCATCCTGCTGACCACCGGAACCAGAAGCTCCGGAAACTCCTCACAGATACAACTGAAAACCAATTACTCAACCACCCAGAAAAAAGTGATACACACCTCTGGCAACAACCTGAACTGTTTTCTTTTTGTCACCACTATCTCATCAAAATATATCATTTCAGTGCATCTTCCTGTTTTCTCTGGTTGACTTTTTCTGGGCTAGAGTGTTATAATTGTTCATTGTAAGCAACAAACATGATTTTTATGACAGAAAACAGTCCAGGTGACAGATGGTGGAAAGGTAGCTGTAAGTAAATGGAAGGAGTTAACCATGGACATGGGCAAATTATGAAGTCTGTGTTCTGGAGGAGAAGCTAAAGAAAAGAGTCTGTGATAGGAGAAATCAGACAAGCAGAATTTTCTCCAGGGTGCCTCCTGATCTACATTTGGCCTTTAAGAAAATTTGTTTTATTAAACAGCACAAATTTCAATTTAGAAGGTCTTTAGAACTAGATATTCATGCCGCAGACTTCCCTTCACTGTTCTTTTGTACTGTGTGTTATCTTCCAGATAGATGATAAAATCTCTAGGGTAAGGGCTGCTCCTCCTTGTCTGTGTATTTTTGTACCATAGATTCTTATTTCAGTGGGAATTTGTCAAAGGCATAAGCCCAGGGTTGCAGCTAAGAGGTCGATAATTCCTTCAAGAGAGTGAAAATTTTGGCTACCTCTGGATCAGGTTTCAGTGTTAGGGAGTAGACTGATGGACAGTCTGTCCTCTGACCCTACTCCACATGTCAGTGGGTTATTTGTGTGTTACTGTTTGCACTGCACCGAGGCAACTTAAGCTGTTCATCTCTGCAGGTCCTTTCACCTTTCTGGCAGGAGACATCAAGACTTTTCTAGAAAAGTAAGACATGTTGCTTCTACTCATAAATTTTGGATATTGGAAGCTGCAGAGCTTATTTTGAACTATACCACCTGTGAATCAGTCTAGCACAATGAGTTTCGCTGATTTGCAGAAATATGCTGGAACCCAAGGCAAACAGACAGGAATATGCCAACTTCTGACTATAGGTACAACCTATTTGAGCCCACACGAAATGAAAACATCTCAAGCATGTAATGAGATGTAGTCTGGACCCATTTTTTTCTTCCCCACCCAGATGCTTTAAAATTTGCCTCAAGTCACCATCTGATTGCATTGGCATAGTAGTGGTGGTCATAAATGCCTGATGCAACTTAGTGTGGCAGCCAGACTGGTCCTTTTTGCTCACATTGGATTGAGAAATGTGATGTTGAATTAAAAACTTCACAAGCGACAGATCCTGCTACATAACAGTTTAATGAGTTCCCAATTAAGTCTAAATTTAAAGCTTTTTGTTTATCCTAGCCATGCTCAGATGTTTAACAAAGCAGTTAAAATCATAATTCCTAAAGTAAACTCAAATTGTTTTGTTTGTGATCATTCTGAATCCTTAATTGAGCCCATTACAGCTTTTTTTTCACTTTCATTATATTTTTAATACTTCCTCTGTCACCATTTTTTACTCACAAGGAGGGAACACAGTCAGAACAGGTATATTTATTAACAGTAATGTTGATGTCACCCCAAAATACGCCCAAATTCTCCAAACTCCCATTTCTTCAGTTTGACACATTAAAAAAAAAAAAAATGGAAAAAGAAATATTACCAGTTTCAATTTTATACTGCTGGAACTCATCCTCACTTCTCACAGTTTTCTCTAGAATGACACTGCAAATGTGTTTAAGATTCAGGCAAGATTCTTGAGACTTTTAAATTCAAATAGCTATTTAGCTTGCAGCTCAGCCCCATCTTCAGCTGTAAAATACCATACAACTGGATAGGCTTTGGTGCTGGCTTGCTACTAAACTAGCAAGTGCTGAATGCTAAGTCACAGAAACCACAGTATTAATTGCTGCTTCATTTTGTTTGCAGACTTCATTACTCAGGTTGATAGGGCAGATCGTTCTCTCAGTTTCATCCACTGAATTTCTTAGACAGAACAGCATTTTTTGGGTAGGAGTGCCCTGTATGTATAAGAGATTAAACTTTGTTGTTATACACAGAAAGCACCTCAAAAGCTTTTTGTTTGTCCAAAAAAGCTGAGATCTGCCACATCTCTGAGTTTAACTGAGCCACCTCAGATCTGTATGCTTAATTAACTATGTGATTTCCTAGCAAACCACTGAAGTATGATTCAGTTCATCTGAAATTATAGTACAAAACTTACATTAAGTATGGCACCACCACTAATGTATTAATAACAAATAAACACTAAAAATCTATAAGAATATCTATACGATGACACTAAATGCTAAGAATTCTTGCCATTTTGTTCATTTTATGTGTTTTCAGTCACTATTGGATGGAAACAATGATATTTTAACTCGAGAGGACTAAGTTTAGCTTCAGTAACAATTTTTTTTTGCTGAAGATGGAAGGTTGTTTCCTTTCCTCATTATCGTAAGCTTCTGAAAATGGCTCTGGAAAATGCTGATTGAGAAAAGGATATAAGGCTATTTCCCACTGATACAGAAGCAGACAGAGGACAGCAGACTACCAACCTCTCTCCAACATCAACTTCAACTGTAATTTCAGCACAACAGGTCTGGATTTGCCCTGCGTAAAATAATGCCCTAACTGAGATCTCTAAATCAAACACCAGTTTCCTCACTGGTAAAGAGGCAGACCTGGGCATGCAGACTGTCTGTGTAATGTGGGATTTCTGTGTCAAGTCATTTTGGCCCATGTAAATTCCGAATGTTAGCTAGAATTAATCAGGCTTGGATGTTGTCTGTTGGGGATTTTTTTTTTTTTGGTTTGTTTGTTTGGGTTTTTTGTTTGGGTTTTTGGTTGGCTTGTTTNTTGTTGTTTTTTTTTTTGTTGTGGTTTTTTGTTTGGTTTTGGGTGGTTTTTTTTGTTTATTTGGGGTTTTTTTGGGGTTTTTTTGCTTTTATTGCCATAGATAGGACTGAGGAAGTTCTCAGAACTGGCAAGTACAACAGAGGAGTCATCTCTGGGCCTGTTGCTGTATCTTAGGGAACAAAGTTACATCTGCAATGGTCTTACATCAATTTATAGCTGATCTACTATTGATTTCAATAACTCGGTGCATTACAGCATGTTTGTTTAACACACTCTTTTTGCCAGTAATTGCACTATTTAATATTTCATGTAATTGTCTAAGAGTAATAGAGCAGAAAGCCACATGAGGCACAATTTTGCTACTTTTCTCCTTTTCTCTTTTCTGCCTTTACTTTCCTTGTGCCTCCTTGTTCTATGTCAAACAACTAATTTATGAGAAGACTCTGAGTCATGTCTGGCCTGTTGATTTATTATTGAGCAGTGCTGAAATAAGACTGTCCCTTGCGCATTTTCACCTTTGTGAATGACAAGCAGCTGCCAATTTTATATTACAGTCTCTCATTTTCTGCAAGTCTGGGGGTCATCACAATTATTTTAAAGTACCTACCATAATTTGCATTCTTCTATATCACGTCACCTCTTCTTCTCAAATATGGTAAATTATAATCTTAAATAATTTTTTTTTTAATGATGAGAGCCATGAGATCAGAGGTAAAAGACTAAAATAGTTAAAGTTGTTAAAAATCCTGGTGTGCAAAATCAGGTTTTAGTAGTAGTCTCTTGGTTAAGATATAGCTTAAGGAATTTAAATATATCTATGTAAATCAGAGTCGAATAAAGGAATCTTTGCTTCCTATTTCACTTTAGATTGTTTCCCTTAAATTGTGTTGTTATATTTCAAGTGTGCTACATTTTAAGCCTCCTGTTCTTATTTTTATGCAAACTGACGTTAGCCTTCATGCTTTTTATATGTGCACACAGGCAATTTTAATTTAAGCTAACCATCTATGTTCTATGAACTTTGAAACCCAGCAACAAGCAGTTGTAAATGATCTGTGTAATGTGATCATGAATGACAGGCCTTTTCCTAACCTCAGATACAAGCATATGCTACAATTTTTATGTTCAGACCAGTAAAACACCTTCATACAGAAAGATATCATGGAAGAAAGGACTGTGATACATGAGAGTCCTTTGCGTTGACTATAGTTCCAATGTGGCTGTGGATCCATTCTCAGGAAAATCTGACATGAGAAAGTATAATATATTCTTTTTCTCACGTTAATTTAGTGTAGCAGTTAAGTACTTAAAATTAGTCATCTAACTGAAATCAAAATTAGCCATCTAACAAATTCAAAATATCTATACTGTGAGTTTGAACATGGATTTGAGAGTGGATAAATTAGCTTAATTCTGCCTTTTTCTATTCCATCTACTTCTTTGTGAGACCATGATGTATTCATGCAGAAGAGGCAGGCTCAGGACACCATCACTGGATTGCCTGATGAACTGTTTTGGCTAACAAGTCCAGATCATGTAGGCTACATAATAAAGGTATGGAATTTACAAGAAGCCATCAAACAAGCTCAGCCTGCCTTTATTATTAGTGCTTCAGGCTCTGTTTCAGTTTGATCTATGTTATTGTTTTAGTAATACATAAAAAGTATGATAGAATACAATAAAATTAATCCTTTTATTCAGCATATTTGATTTTACCATCACTAGCAATATTTTAAATTCCAGTGCCACATATAAGGGTGGACAAAAATGAAGACTGGTTTTCCAAGGAAGTGTGAGATCTCCATGCTTGGAGACACTCAAAACTCAACTTGACAAAACTCTAAGCAATCTCACCCATCTCTGAAGAAGACTGTGCTTTCCACAAGCACTTGGACCAAATGTACTTCAGACATTTCTCCCAAGCTAAATTATTCTAGGACTTTGCTCGTCTCTCTCAGTGTTCACTCTGTCATGCCCTCTGTCCCTTCTGTTTGTTCCTCCCTAGCACAAGAGAAACACTCTACAGTTTGTGTAACATGAATGCAATTCATGATAACCTTCTGATAACCCATTGAACTGGGGTGCTACAGACCTTGTCACTTTATTGGCCCTTTCACTTGTGCAACAAAACTTGCCAGGGAAGAAATTAAATTGCAGAGGAGGAAGGAACATCCTTTCATTTAAACTTGTAGCTTTCATGTTTCCTGTACATTAGTGTCCTGCACTCTGATACACTGCCTTCCCACCACTGTCTTCTGCGATCACTGTCTTCTTATGATTTTCCAATTTTTTAGCCACTCAAGAAACAAACAAATAAACAAATTTGAAATGTCTCCTCTTCCTTTGTTTCCCCATTTTATAGAGTTCTTAGGGGCTTCTCCCTGTTAACGTTTCTTTCACAAGATTACTCATGTTACCATAGTACCTTTGAAGTAACGTTAGAAGATAATTATTTTATGTAGTTTTATTAGGAATAAGGCTAAATTCAGAGTACTGAATGTAGTTCAATATTCTCAAATATTTGCAATTTACAGTTAAAGCTAGACAGTAAACCATATTTTTGCATATTAAACCACACAATTTAGTACAATTTTGTCAGTATGTTCCTAAAGAAACAGGTGCATAGGATTTATGATATCCTGCTATTGTATGTTATTTTCCCAGAGTATTTTGAACATTTGCATATATGCAGAAGAAAGAGAATATCCCCCAAATAATTTATTTTTTTTAGCTAATAGAAAGGTCCCTCCATTATCTCCCTCAGGCTATATGTGTTACTGCGCTGTTGAAGGAACAACTACAATAGCCTCAGTCTTCCTTCAACAGACCACTGGTTTTAAATTTAAATTAAATTCAACTGAAAAATTCATTGCAACTGCTATTTTCAGTAAAGCTGCTTCTCCTTAACATTGTTCTACACTAATATTAAAACAATACTGAACCTTTATCAATCACTCTCATTACAAAGACAGAAGAATTTATGTACTTGATGATTTCTTTACCTTGGCTTCACATTAGAGCTTCTAAAAATTACAGAAAATAGAGTATCACACAAGGTCACCAAACTCAAATATGCACAAGATGTGCGGAAGAATTAAAATATATTATTGTGTGATAAATACTGATTCTGTTTTCCTGGAGAAAAAAAAAAAGATAAGAACAAGGACAAAAAAACCCCAAAAACCAGATTTATTCTGTCAGGGTGGTGAACCTTTAAAATAATTAGGGTAGAGAGAAAATTTGAAGACTCTAATTTATATAATTTACATCTATATTATCAAATAATAATAACTGTGAGAAAGGAAAAAGGAGAAATGAGACTATAGATAATTGGAGGGTGGAGACAAGACAGTTGTTCTTGTCAGTTTCAGAGGGAAATGAAGAACATATTTTGAGTCTCTACAAGCCTCTGGGGGGCTCAGCCTGTTTTTTCAATATTAGACTGGTTGGCTGAAAGAAATTCACTTATATAATACTGCATTCAAGAGACAAAAAGGAGATATTAAATACATATATAGTAGAAGAAAGGAATGAAAAGAAAATACAGGAATTATGGAACCAACTACCATGATGTCCCACATGACAGATTTTTTTACATATTGGAAATTATCTAATGCCTTAATCACAAGATGTCGATTTCTAATCTATTGGAGTAAGACACTTTAGTGTAAAGTCTTCCCATGGTTTTATGAGGCTATAGCCATGGTTTTTAAGGTGCTTGCCTTTCAGAATGACACGTATTAACACAGAGGCATTATTTTTGATTTATACTATGGTAAGCAAAGAAGTGTTTTGGGTATAGAGAAAAACGTGGTTCTAACAAGTCAATGAAAATATTTGCATGAGATTTTCTTAGTAATTATATGATTGCTGTTTTAATTCTTATTTCTTTGTTTTTCAGGTTGTTATCTTGTATTTTTTACTGTTGTACGAAGAGAGAGCACCCTGAATTTATGAAAGGATAGACTTTTTTTTTTTAACAAAGTCTTCAGCTTTACTGGCAGAAGAAAAACCCAGAAGAATAATTTTTGCTCGTAGGTATATTACCTGATTTGGTGCAATTGCACACAGTTTACAAATATAATAAACACTAAAAAGAACCAGTAGAAACAGCTGTTCATTGTTTTTTCAAGCTAATTTCCTGATCAGGGTCAGCAGGACAGATCGAGACAGGTGGTCAAAAATGCACCTACCTCTTGAGGTTTTTATAGATGATTAATTTATTTGAATACTGCACTGGCAGCTTTATCAATACAAATTGTCTTTGCAAATATGTACTTTTTAAACTGATTAGTTTTGTATGAAAGAAACAGTCATTTTCTACAGGAAGTCAGTAACCGTAAATCACTGGAGCTGCATATCGAGCATTAGTTCTTCCCACTTGCTCAGTCACCATATGGCACCACACACTGTGCTGAAAGATAATCACTTTATTGCTGGCTGGGTTCTTAATCAGCTACATCTCATTCTGTTTTGTTAAACATTGCCTTGCAAATAAACCAGCCTTACAATACATTTTGCCTTGGAAAAAAACATAAATGAGACTAGTGAAACATAGGAAGGTCTGGTCAAACTTGAAACCCAGTATTTAACAAACTGATCAGGCATGAAAAAATCTGAGTCATTATTTGGAATACCACAAAGATGTACCAAGTGGAATTGGGCTGGGAGCTGAGGAAACCACAGTGCAAAGTGTCTACTTTCCAGCAGTAGTTTGCTGGCTGCATTAGGCTTGACAGCTGCTGTCCGACTGTAATCTGCACTGCATCTAGCAGCTAATGGGACGCTGTGGTCCACCCACTCTGCAAGTGTGCACAAGCAGTGATTTCATACTGTGATCAGTCCTGCACTATTCTGCTTTGTTCCCACAAACCAAAACTCCAACAGAATATTGTTCCTGAGTGTTCCTCAAGCAGAGGTCTTTGGTTTTGGTTTCATGTTGTGATCAACCCAGAAGGAGTTCTCTGGCTGCTCTGGCTCATGTGCTCTGCGAAGGAAAAGGGACAAAGAATTTGACTAGATCTGCATTCAGAAGGATTGTACTGGGTTTGCACAGGAAGGTTCTGGCAGCAGCAGGGCACGGCAGGACAGGGCCAGGCAGGAGGGAGAGACAGAACTGCAGCACAACAGTGACTGCAGTCTGAGAGAGAACATGTGAGAGCCACACTCCTGGTCAGTGAAGAAGGAGGGGGAGGACTTGCTCCACACCCTACAGCAGATTCCCCTGCAGCCCATGGTGCAAACCAGGGTGAGGCAGATGTCCCCCTGCAGCCCATGAGATCCACCCGCAGCCCCTGGAGGATCCCAAGCCAGAGCAGGTGGATGCCCAAAGGGATGCTCTGTCCCCACGGGAAGTCTGTCCCTCTTCAAGGACCTGAGGAACCATGAAGTGAGGAGTCTGCACTGGAATGGGTTGGCTGGCAGGACTAGTGACCTCGTGGGGGACTCACCCTAGAGCAGTTCATGAAGAACTGCAGTCTATGGGAAAGAGTCACGTTGGAGAAGTTCATGGAGGACTGTCTGGATGAGCCAATCACTTAAGGGTTGGACTTGATGATCCTTGTGGGTGCCTTCCATCTCAGAATACTCTGATTCTGTGGGAGGTGCCCCATGCTGGAGCAGGGGAAGAGTGCGAGAGTCCTCCTGCTGAGGAGGAAGGAGCAGCAGAGGCAACCTGTGTTGAACTGACTGTAACTCCCATTACCTGTCCCCCTGTGCCTCTGCAGGAGAAGAGGCAGAGAAAATAATTAGTGAAGTAGAGCCTGAGAAGGATAAGTGAGGGGGAAGGTGTTTTTAAGATTTGGCTTTTTTTCTCATTATCCTACCTATTTGATTGGTAATAAATTCAGTTAATTTCCCTGAGACGAGTTTGTTCTGTCCATGTTGGTAATTGGTGAGTGAGCTCTCCCTCTTTTATTTTGACCCACAAACCTTGTATTTTCTTCCCCCAGTCCAGCCGAGGAGGGATGTGATAGAATAGCTTGGTGGGAACCTGGGTCAACCCACTAAAGGGATGAAGAAGAACAAAAAAATTAATAAGCGCAGTAAAGGAAAAAACCCACCCTACTCAGAACAAGGTTTCTTAGTTTATGAAAAGATTTCCTAGGAGAAGTTACTGCAGAGTCATTCCTTTGAAATTACTATAAGTACACAATAGCAACAGTGAGATAAAAAGGAGAGAAATTAAGGATCTCTCTATTTCTAATTTACATAAACTGATATACAATTTACAGTATGTCATGGTTATGTAATCAAATGCCAACATTAATATTAGCTGTGCAACCTTCTCTATACCCTTTTGCATATCAGTTGTGATACATAACCTCTTTGGGGCTGTCGGAATCCCCAGACAGCATCCTTTCCCTCATTTTCTGAACACAGAATCAGATTCTTCCTTGGGGGATTGGTGGGGTGGGAGTGTGGGGAGGGAAAGGGGCAGTGGTGGGGAGGAGCAGTACCTGACTGTCTGAGGAATTCTGACTCTTCTGGGATGGAACATGTTCAGCATGGATATGGAGTTCTGCAAAGCTGCGCAGGAGGAGATCTTCAGATGTTTACAGTTAAGGAAGGTCTCACGGGATGCTAAGGCATTTCGGAAGCAAGGAGAAATGCTCTGTCAAGAATTTTGTTTCTTTGTTTCTTTCCCAAATGGTGGAGGTACTTGAATTCTCAAAGTTTTGCATGCATCTTGGTCTGAACAAAACCAGTATCTTTCCCCATTTCCAGGAAGGCTGCGCTGTTTGTGTAGAAATTATCGCTCCAAAAATTTACTCTCGTAGACTCAAAGAATGAAAAATTTTAGAATGAATACTTAATGGCTAGCTAGCTAAGTTTTAAGCAACCTAAACCAGTGTCTGTGTTTGTCTTACAGTCATTCCATTATATCTAAATCTATTTCACGTTATGATTACATTGTGGTTTTGGAGGAACAATTGCAGTTAAATAATCCATAGCGGTGGGAAATCACAGGGTATCAAAAAGATGGCACTGATATGATTCTGAGTTCTTCTGACTGGATCACAGGCAGAGGAGAAAAAACTCAGGACCTTGCTTCATCTTGCCTTTTCCCCCATATTGAAGATATGTTGCAACATGTATATGTTATAATCTCCTAAACCTATATGCTTGGACTGCCAGTAGAAACATTTTTCCTTCCAAGTCTTTTATTTGCTTACTTGATTATTGAAAAAAATTTGGATTACTCTACAGTTTGTTGGGATAGTTTTGATGGCTAGTCTATAAAGGAAAAGAATAGTAGGGAAATGTAAAATTTACACATTGATATTGACCTTATTCATAGTTTCAACTCCTGTGTAAAGCATTATGGAACCCTTGGTTTTTGTACCAGAGATGTACCAGAATTTATTACATTGGCAGGAATAGACTTAATTGTTTTAAGGAAGAACGAATGATAATTTTCCAATTTGATGTCAACAAACTTCTTCAGCATTTGGTTTGGCATTTTTCTGTAGTCTTTCCAGTTCTCCCAGGTTTTAAGTGATCAGGGAAGAGGAATTCCTATTCTTGGGTTTTTTTCATATTACAAGGATTTTCCTGTAAATTATTTTTTTCTGTTCATTTGTTCCTAGTTCCCAGACTGCAGCTACACCGTCTACTGAATAAATCATGATGGAAATAGAAGATAGTGCACATGTGGTTGCATATTATATAAGCATTACAAATACAACCATTAGGAGCCGAATTTGTATGCTCATACACAGAAGCCGGGGTAGCCCACAGTATCCTGGTGGCTGCAGCCCCAGAGAACAGATGAAATGTGCATTTTTGGTTTGGCAATCTGAGAGACTGGCATTAGGGAATGGGTAGCATACTTTAGAGTCTAAAGGATGTGAGAAACTGGTGGAGTTAAGGAGGAACATAGGAAAAGTGAGAGAGATAAATACTCCTGAGTATTTTTGATAACTTCCATAAATCCAGAGGTTCTGGCACTGCTCATGGCATTAACCATAAACTACTTGTGATTATGGCAGCATTTTCTATGACATCTAGATATGTCTGCTCTTTATATAATGTTTTGCCAAGCAGGAGTTTCTGTGTACAATTTGATTAGTCATTTATTCAAGGAAATTCTGTCTCAGTTGCCAGGAGATAGGAATAAAGCGCTTGGCTCTGGGAAAGTTCTCTTCCCATCATGGGTATTTGAAGGGACTCTCAGGCAGATTGAACCTAACCTTTTCTGCTGCCAATAGCACATGGCATTGGGGCTCCTGGATATCTCTGACCTCCTGCTGAGTGCTCAAATCTGCCCTAGAGTTGATGAAGGTTTATGATTAGATCTTAAGTTCTCTCTATTCCATATGCTGTGTGTGTTTCTGGGGAAAGAGTAGTGACAGAACAGCTGATGAGATTGATATTTGGTTTTAGGTATCCACTGATGCATCACAAACTTTAATTAAAATTATCAGAGCAACATGTCTTTCTTGTGCCAGCTTTTGCTTCACAGGGAACCTAGTAAACAAAGGCAGCATCAACTGTGCATCTCAAAAGTGTACCCATCTCTCCGCAATAATGCTGCCAGGTTTCCTAGTTGATCCTATCAAATATTGCCTAAAACCCTATAGTCACTAACATAACCCTGAGCACTTCAGTTTTTAATGCTGAAGATTTCAGGAATGCAGATTGGTGTTTTATATCTGCATATACCTCAGAATGGGAAACCATTTGGTTGTTGTTTTTTGGTTGGGGTGTATTTTTTGTTGTTTTGTGTTGAGTATTTTTGAGCATTTTTTTTCATTGAAAATTTGGGCTGAGAATTCTTCTGAGTCTATAACAAACTGATACTTCTCTCTCCTCCTTGAATTTATCTCAGCGGTCCCTTGACATTACCAATACTCTCTGGCTGGGGATTGAGTGTTGGCAGCGAAGTGCAGACACTGCAAGAATAAATTTACCCCTTTGTACCAGCAAAGAGCTCTGAAAAGCTGAGAAGAGACACGAGGAGAGGGTAGTGGGATGGCATGAGAAATGCACCAGGGTGAGTGGGTCTTCTTGGTGTCTTTATCTGCCAATAAGCTCTAAAGTTTGGATGGGCACCAGATTACAGAGTTGTTTTGATAAGGGGAAGATTTTTTCCAGGAAAATGGGATGACATTTCACCAAAAAATGTGTGAAGCATAAGTAGAGTTATACCATTGCTCCTTATTGTCTAGCGTAGATTTGCATAGTCGTAGTCATAGAGGTGAGTAACTATGTGAGTAATGCCATTGACTTCTGCAAATTTAGTCACTGTGTGAGTAGGAGAATTGAACTGCTGTCTGACTGTGATATCATGAGCAGTTGCTCAGTTTTCCCTACCTTCTATCTCTATTTCACCACAAAGTCTTAAAAACTGAACTCAGTTCTCATTCCCTTGTTTAGTTTTTATGAGATTATAAAGTTCAAATCTCTCCATTAGAGATTTAACTGAAATATAACAATCTTGTCTGGGGCTATTTTCCTGCTGTTTAAGCCATATGAAATATTTTATGTTTTATTAGAAACACCTCTAAAACAACTTCCACTGAGTTACCATGTTCTGAATAACCTTCTCATCACAGAAGAATAAAGGGTCTAGCCTGGAGAATCCTCAAGTGTTTCTTAGCGTTCTTCATCATCTTTTTTGCCTTATCTCAGCACATCCAAAACATTATGCTTGATACTCTTCCCTTTAGGAATGTAATACTTCTTGGAACCATGGACAATGTCTTTGGCTTATCAACAGAGAACATTCTAGAAGTAGTTCAGGAGTATTTACAGCAATAGGATCATTGCCATGTTGGCCAACATCATAGAGTACAGTAAAAGTAGCCAAAATCTACATCTAGCATCTTGGTTAAGACTGGTTTCCTTTGATTCCAGGTGTTCAACTAAATCCAGATTAAAAGAACTTCAAATTGCCTAGTAAGAATTTCTTTCTCAGGCTAGACATTTGAGAACCAATTCCTTCCTGTGTTTGATGTATGGATGCTTAGTGTAATGAAATCCTGGATTTTCTTGTTACTATTTGGTATGAGAATACATTGCAGGAAATACTCATCAAAGAAAGACTAATTAAATTTCATTCTTTAGTCTGGCTTCTGGCCTTTGCTTACACCCTCATTGTATTATGACACACTTGTGAATCCTGCTTGTGGCCTGATCTTGTAACAGGGATCATCGCTACCTTCCTGTTGGTTGATGTCCTTTTACTAGATGCTAACAGACTGCAGACTATTCTGGCAACTACAAAGAGGTCTTTTCTCCAAGAAAATGTATGCTTTTCCTGTCCTTGCGTGCTGTTCTTCCCAGCCATGGAAATATGTCCCTCTTTTTTTCTAGGAAGTGCTGTTCTTCTGCAGTTCAATTCTCCTATAGAGGGAGTGGCAGATTTCTGTGTTGTTAAGCCTAAATCTTAAAGCAGATTTATCTTCAAAAGAAAACATGAGGCAAAATAAGAGGAACTGATTTGCTCAAAGGCAGCTGTGACTTGCTATCACAGCAGAAGTACAAGTTAAATCTCAGTTCTCCAGTGCCACCTTCTGTTACATAAATGTGGATTCAGAAAACTTCAATGGAATCCATTTCTTCCATCTTAAGCCTCCAAGAACTGTATGTTTAAAACTCATCTTGCTACTTGAAACTTTTTAACAATCACTGAACAGAGTGGATGCCTTGTGCCATCCAAAGAAAACATTTTAAACAGGTCAATGACGTGTTATCAGAAGAGTTCAATCTCAGAAGTGCAAAGCAGACATCTGACATAAACATTATTTTTTTTTTTGAGTAGGAATTATTATAGTAAAGTAACGTGAGAGAGCATGAGTTGCTTGGTTCCTGATTATAAACTGTGAGATGGGCAGTGGCCCATGAGACTGACTCACAGTAAAGAAAGGCACAGGCAATCTGTATGCAATCTGTGCCACCCAATTAAAAAGAAATACAGAGAACTGAGACAATATTGGGAAAATCAGCAGTGACTAGAGAGTAATTGCATTGAGAATCCAAAAGGTAACCTGGTCTGTATGTGATGAATAAAGGGATGGAAAGAGAGCAGAGCAGTTACACAGCAGGAATCCTATCCCTGAGAAGACTGCACTTACCAGTGCAGTGGCAGTAACATGTGACCACCCTTTTGCCTCCACAAAAAATGTAGAAATCATTTTACCTTTACTTTTTTTTTTTTTTCGCTGAGCATATTTTTGTGTGACATATTGTAGAGGCCTGCAAAATGGGAAGAATCCTAAAGTTGCCACTTAGAGAAATGAATAAAACATAACACGATATTAATATTTATAACTGGCAGCAAAAGAAGACCGGTAGCAGCCTAATTAATGCTCAGTGGTATGAAAAGGTCTGTGTGTTATCCCTGTTGGACAGCAGTCAATGAAGCTGCACTCTAGGCTGACTAACACATCATCCCTCAGATGTCATGTTGTTTACCACTGTCACTCTGCCTTATTACCTGCATGTGAGATCTACCCTTGGTGCGCTGGTTTTCAGAAGGTCTAATCTTTTCCTAGATCATAGCTGTCTTGATAGACAGCTGTTGTGCTTTGAGACAGATGTGCTGGAACCAAACAAGCCATACTAACATAAACAGTTGAGCGCACTTGCTTGGTCAATGGTTTGTTACTTGCTTGAAATAGTTACAGTTGTTGCGCTGGTTTAAAGGTAAACCAGCAGGAGAAACGAACCCAACTCAAAAGAGGGTAGAAGTCAGAGCTACAATTTAATAAAAAGTTTACAGTAGATACAAAAGAAAAGCTGTTTTAACACACGAAACCCAGAGGTACAACCCAGTGCCCTGGGGCACAAACAGAATGGTGCTGCTCAGCCCCTGTGCTGAGCACCACGTGGTCACCCTGAGTCCAAAGCAAAGAGAAAAGTAAAACCTGTTTTTCTTCCAAAAGGTTGGTGGTCACAGTCTGGTTGAGAGTAGCAGTTGCAGTCCTGTTGAGGTTCTGATTCTCCTCTCAATCTGACAAGTGAGTGCCCCAAGTCCCCAAGCTTATATATGCTTGGGTTCAGATGGGAATGCCCAGTACCTTCCCCAGGGTGAGGGGTTTCACAATGGGCAATTTACTCAGCGAGTCACAGGATATCTTGGTCTACTTGATGGCCAATTAGCAGACATGACCCCTCAGGTTGGGTGTGAAGGTGCTAATGACTCCCAGAGGGGAGTTATCACACCTGAATCATTGCTGTGAAGACAGGGAACCCTCCTATCTGAGTTTTCTTACACACCCAGTTCATAGCCTGAGGTGTCAGGTGTGTCCTGGGCAGCTGCTGCAAACAATCCATTATTAACAGTTCATGATAAATGGCAGAGAGGGTATGGAATACGCAGTTCTAGTTATACCCACACAGTGATAAACTGGTCCCAGCCACTATAACTGGGACAGCTGTCTTTTAAGAGCTTTTTGAAGAACTGTGACAGTCTATAAAAATCTGCATTTAATTTTAGTTTGAAATCATGCTGTAAAGACAAATATTCAATGAAGACATGAACTCTTTTAAAAATTGTATTGACTAAGAAAATATTTTATTGTTCCTTGTAAGTTTAAAGTAATTTGAAGAACACAGAACTTGCATAATGTAGGTAGGAAAATTAACCTAGATAGTGTTGTTTTACACTAAAGCTATTACATTTGTCCAGTTGTGGAACTCAGGTGAAAATCATCTTAAAAATACTGTAATTGGTAAAATGGTTTGGCTGATTCTATAACTGACATTTAAAGAGATAAAAACACCAGAAAAGATACAAGAAGACAAAATAAATTATAACCAGTAGGTCCTTTCATTGCAATAATATCTGCTTCACTATAGTGTAAGGAAGTAAGAATGGGGCCATGATACACACTTAAGGAAAATAAACTACAAGAACGTGTAAGAAACACTCTCTTTCTTACTATTAAATCTCTCTTTTGTAATTTTTTTTCCCTGCTCCTTGTCATATAAGCTGCTCTCACTCAACCTCCCACATTCATCATAAGGCAGATCTGAGTAGGCTTAAGGGAATAATTTAAAATATGTTTCTAAAGATTCTTGAAAGTATTTTCATGGCCATTATGGAATAGAGCAGTATTCAATTTGCCAAAGACATGGGGATCTGTTTGTATTTTACACTTCATTTCATTAAACCCTCATTTCAAATATGAGTAATTTATTAGGACATATTTCTAGGTAGGAAAAGGTGGCTGGCATGTATTCTATGTTCAGTTTATATTTCTTTATGCTGATCTGCTCATTAAAGTGTGAGGTGTGAAGCATCTTGCTGAAGTGACAGAAAGTTCTGTCTCTGGAAGTTCTGCTTCCCTGTGATACAATTACTCTTCTGAAGAAGATGTGATGTGTTTCAACACAGAGGAAATCAAGTGGAAATCAAGAATCTGGAGTTCTTTCATAACCCTTCAACTAGCCAACTCTGTCATCTTGATCTTATTACCCTGAAATAAAACTTTACATAATAATGTAGTAGAATTTAGATGCTTATGTTCCATGTAGTCATGTAAATGCTTAGTTTTATACTTGGGGTTTTTTTCCTACCACATTTGCCATATCTTTAGCTAGAAAGTGGAGCTCCTTTGCATTTTAAGTCTTAGCTTTTTCAAAGCAATATGGTACTGATTAAGTATACCTTTAGCCTGCAGCTTATGTGACATATCCAGAACAGACAATATCCTGATGGTTTGACAAGGTTCAAAGCAGGCAACGTTGGTTTTCCATATGTTAAAATGGGAGGAAATTGAAATTTTGATAGTACTGAATATTTTGGTAAAAACGACACGTCCAGGGAAGATCCTGAGGGGTATTTCAACTCTTGGATCCTTTTTAGTGTAGCCCTAAAATTTCTGTAGCACCAGTCTTTCTATTTATGCATATATAAACTGCATACAAATATGCTGAAATTCAAATTAGATTTTCAAGTTCATACATAATGTTGGTAAAACTGATTTTTTGTGGAGCTGTATTTATTTTCTTTAGGTCCCTTCCAATATGGAATTCTATGATTCCATGACTGACTCTACAATTGATTTTTATATGGATTTATTCATACACCTCAGTGCAAATATATATATATATATATGTAAGTTTTTCTTTTGTTGAGGGGATTTGGTGCCTGTCAAGCAGGAAGTCTTAATATTCAACATGAGCAAAACAAACAAAAATTAAATGAACTGTTTCTTCTGCTGAATTCTTTAGATAATTTGAAAGTTAAGATTTTCCCCTTTCTACTTTTGCATTTGCCGCTGGATATTTATGACTGTCAATGACATTCAGTAGGATTCATGAACAAAGAACATGATAATGAGGCCTGAGCTGTTGTGTTAATACTGCTGTTTTCTTTCTGACTTTTTAATATAATGGAGAAAACAAAACCTTAATCACTAACAATCACTGGTAAACTATCATCACCACTCAGTCCCATGGGGATGATATGCTCATATCTTGCATACCATATATAGCATTAAAAGCTTTTAAATACTTATTGCTTGCCATCAATATTAATAAAAACACCTCACATCTGCTATTTTAGTTTTAATGAAAAGAAAATTTCATTTTTTGTGTGCGTGAATGGAAAATAGGAATTAAGTTTTTTTCAGCACATGCATTGTCAAGGGGGATTAACTCAATGATTTATTCATTGTTTTTTTCTAAGTGTTTCATTAGAATTCATATTCTTCCTAGAGAGAGCTGAAAATTACTAGGGTAGGCAAAGGTGGAAAAACTTTACATTTCAGGAACTGATCTAAAGAGGAATGCACAGATTTGTGGTATAATTGCTTACTTATTATTACACTACATTTTGCAGTATGCAATTGAGGGACATTTCTATTCCTTTTTTCCTTAATATGGAAATGGCCTTGTCAGCCAAGTAGTACCTACACAGAATCTCCAAGATGGACATCAAAATCTCTGTCTCTTATCTTACATAGGATTTATCATCTCTTTTCCATCTGTCATCTTTTTGTCCTATTTTCTGTTACAATAATATACATGCTACACAGACTTAGTTAAATTCCTGTGGCATGAGGAGTTCCCATTTATGGGGAAATGTTCATCAAGTGCATTAGGTTTAGCATGGTAGCAGCCTGTAGTGTTATCTTAGGTTATATTAGGCTTAGGAATGATTTAAAATGTTTGAGGAGTGTAAGCAGTAAGGCAAAAACATGTGATAACCAGGTGATTTTTAGAATTCAGAAATATGAATCATGGCTTTAATGTTGATCATATTTGAAAAAATTACTAAACTTTAAAACATAGTCTCTATAAAGGTTTATACTCAATTAAGATGCTGTCCACTCAATAACAAGGATATTCCTCAAACTCCTAGCTGGACTACTCCATACTGAGCTATAAATATGCTGTTCAGAACACTTGAAGTGGGAGCAGATAAATTTATTAACAGTCATCCTCTCCTATGCTTAGGCGGAAAAATTGAAAAGGGATACTACCTCAGCCCTTCCACTTGCAAAAGTACTGTAGGAAGCAGATGGGTCCAAATCTTTTTTCTCATCATTTCACTTGAGACAAGACAGAAGAGACTGACACCCATCTCTCTACACCTCCCTTTCAGTTGGTTGTAGGGAGTGATAAGGTCCCCACTGAGCCTCCTTTTCTCTTGGCTAAACAACCCCAGTTCCTTCAGCCACTGTTCGTAAGACTTGTGTTCTAAACCCTTCACCAGCTCCATTGCCCTTCTCTGGATGCGCTCCAGCACCTCAATGTCCTTTTTGAAGTGAGTGGCCCAGAACTGGATGCAGGATTTGAAGTGTGACCTCACCAGTGCCAAGTACAGGGGGACAATCACTGCTCTGGTCTTGCTGGCAACACTATTCTTGATGCAAGCCAGGGTGCCATGGGCCTCCTTGCACCGCCCCCAGGTCCCTTTCTGCAGAGCAGCTTTCCAGCCACTCTGCCCCCAGCCTGTAGAACTGTGTGGGGTTGTTGGGATCCAAGTGCAGGACCTGGCACTTCACCTTACTGAGCCTCATGCAGTTGTCCTCAGCACATTGATTCAGCCTGTCCAAATCCTTCTGCAGAGTCTTCCCACCCTCCCAGGAGATCAACACTCCCACTTGACTTAGTGTGGGTTGCAAACTTACTGAGGATGCACTCAATCCTCTCACCCAAATTATCAATAAAGATGTTAAACAGGACTGGCTCCAATACTGAGCCCTTCAGTGGGCTGAATGGGAACACCATTAGAGGGCAGTTGGGTCTGACTCCATTCACCATCACTCTCTGGGCCTGTCATTCCAGCAAGATTTTCACCCAGCAAAAAGTGAACCCATCCAAGCCTTGCACAGCCAGTTTCTATCTTGTGGTGGATGTAAGATTGTGGCCACAGTAAAATTACTAGGCTATTTTATCTTTATTGTTGATTTCGAATATAGTTCGTGATTATTTTATTTATATTATTGCAGCATCTACTGGTCACAGCCAAAATGTGCCTCTGTTCTCCTAAGTAACTCCAGCTTGGAGACAATCCTCTCCAAAGGCCATTACTCCAAGCAGTAATATGTGTTTGATTGAATAACTTATTGGATCAATGCCTTGCCAGTACTGTTTGGCCTTAATTAAAAGCTCAGACTGCTTAGATAGGATTATTAATGGGATAGGCTCTTTGCAAGTTAGTGGGAAAAGCTTAGGTGTGGTGAACCATGTTGAACAGAACAACATCTGGTGTTAGCAGCATTCTCAGTACTAGATGCTAATTCCACTCTGACTTAAGGACACATTTTTAATAGTTGGAGCTTTTAAATCCATTCAGCAAGCCAGATTTGTGAGTCAGATATTTTCTTTCATTGTTGTTTTGCTTCCACACCCATGTATTTAGGTGTCTGTACAGTGGCACTTTGTCATTTATTCAGAAGAGAAAATAAAAATTTAAAACTTTTCTCTTGTAATGAATTTTTATGAAAGGACCACAGCTTGGTGATTTTCTCTTCTGTCCTCTCAGTGGCGTAATTTTATCTGGTACACCTGGTAAAAAAAACAGTGGAGCTAAATTTGAGATTGATTAGTTGGTCATGGGAACTGTCAGCAGCAGATTTTTGGCCGCCACTAGTAGGACTTGTTGATGGTTTGCTGTTGTCTCCTAACATCCCCCAAGAATACAAGCCTGCAAGGAGAGATGTGAGATATATGTGAATGTGGCAGAACATCTTACTGCCTGAGGCACTCATAATCACTGAAGCCTAAAACATTACAAATTCACTGTGTAGAGATGACTACTACTTAACCATCTTATAAACTTGGCTGAAATTTCTGTCTCAACAGCAGATTAATATATATGATAATTTTGTAATCCTTCATGGTATGGTTTTTCTTTGTCTTTTAAAAAATAAATCTTGAGTACCTTTTTCTAACAAAAAAATTATGCATCCATAATAAACCCTGGAGGAAACAATTCAATACCAGAATACATATGCATCAGGAATTCATTCAACATTCTTGATTTCCCTTGGTTCCTTGAGATTTTTCTTCAAGCTTTAAACTCCTAGGACCAAATTCATCCCAAATGTATTCTGAGTTCCCTGCAGTCAATGGAGATATGCTGCAGGTGTGTTTGAAGCCATGAACATTTTCAGAAGGGTTCTGTATTTAGTCATAATAAGTGTATAGTTTAGACTGAGCTGCTGGTGGAAACTTCCTCTTTGGATCCCTAAAGGACAGTGCTGTGCTTCACATTAAAGGCAAATACAAAAAAGTAAAAGGCGATGAATGGGTCTGATTGGATATTCATTACCATGGGCAAGTGATTACTTACACTTTTCATTCAGGAGTGGTTTGTTTTTTAATAAACAAATATTCATTGTGTTTCTGATCCCCAAAGTATCTGAAAATAATTAATATTGCTGTGAAAAACTGGGAATAGGTCTTCAGTTTACTCAGCTTTAAAGCTGATGATGGAGGTCCTAGAAGCAGTCTACTATGGGAACACAGGATGTGCTGCAAATCTCTGGATGAATTCTCTGAGGTAGATCTTAAATATGATTCTGTGATTGTTGATGGGTTTGAGTGGTTTAAAGATTATCGTACAGTCAAAAGTTTGGTGGCTTCCATCCACAAGTGCTTGTGAAAAGCTTGTGTACTTTTCTGATTTGGTGCGTTTGTACTCCTGAGGCAAATGAATCTGCAAGCAATGTACAACTCCAAATAATTCCCCCAATGAAAGAACAGGGGAAAAAAACACCATTAAAATTCAAACTTAATGAGAAAAGAAGAATAATTCAGCACAGAGAGTCCCATTGGTTTTATACTTAGAAATCTTAAGGGGTATTGCAGTGTAATGGGAACAAAAGTTTTCTCCCAAAGCTGCAAGTTTTCCTTTAGAAGGTTCTCCACTTTGAATCACAATTATTTCAGTGGAAAGCCTTTTCTGCGGTTTCTTTTGTTTTCTTTTTTTTTTTTTTTTTTTTTAAATTTATTTATGGCAGGTTAATCATCCATAATGAAGCCTTAGCTATTTTTGGACTCTAATTTTAATACAAGCAACAACTAATAAAATTGCCTCAGAGAAGAAAATAAAATTCCCATTATTACTGCTTTTTGATAAATTTGTACCCTGAAAAATAATGTCTTATTATGCAGCTGTATACTCATAGGACTTCCTCATTTCAGTCAGGAATGGATATCCATCTTGAGAGACAGAGAGATGTCAAATAAGGGAATAATACCCCATTTTATAATGAAAGGCCTATGGCACAGGAAAAGTATGTGATTTTAATCAACTTTATTAAAGAAAAAAAAAAAAAACAACACCTGGTGGGAGTATGAATTTATCTCCAAGGAGTCCAAATCAAGGATACTGACATGGAGGTTAAGCTTTTAAAACACTCCCAGCTCCCCAAGAAAAGCAAAAAGTAACAGACAGCAGGCTGAAAACCAAATTGCCCAGGGTCCTGCTCTGCCACCTGAGCCAGCTGGCATTGTACCTAGCATTTCCATGACCTGGCTTTCCAAAAAGGTGACCACATTGAAGCCATCTCATCTTTGCATGTGTCTTTGGGCCAGACTCACTCCTGGAGTATGCCAGCTGGTATTTCAGAGGGTTTTACAGGGCATGGACCAAAACCACAGCATTGACTAGCCTAAAACTTTACCAGTGCATAGCAGGAAGCATTTATATCTTGTTTAATTTATAAATGTAGGATTGGAGTTCTGAATCCACCAGCCTTGTAGCTAAGCACAATGGAAGTGTCTCTGAAGAAGACCAGTCACCCTAGTACCCAGGAGAAAGAAATGATGGTTCTCTCAGAGAACTCCATGTAGTAACCACAAATTGAAATTGATAAATATTGTCTATAATCTTTATAATCAGGAGCATGCGCTTCCTGCTTAGTCCCAACACAGAATATATATATATATTTATATATACACACACACATATATTATGGATAAAGAATAATGGAACAATTTTAATTTTTATAGGGTTATATAGCCTTATATATATATGTAGCCTTATGTAGAAGGTAACATACATTAGTAGTCAGAAAAAAAAAACACTTGAAAGATTTTCGTGGAACAATTATGGATTCTCCATTTGCTGTGACTCCTAAGAGCCTACATCACACAAAGACTCTGTGGAAAAATCTAATAGATATTTCAAATTATTTTGCTAAGGATGGTTTGCCTTCAATGGATCAATTGAGTCTGCCTGTTTTTCTTAAAACCTGACAATTACTTAAAACAGTCCATTGCCACCTGCACAGCAGTAATAATGTCCGCAGTTATATTGCCTCACTGGTTGGAACAGGAGCCACTTTACCTCACCTAAATGCCTAAACTCAAACAGGCCAAATTTCTCTTTAAAGTCTTCAGAAACGCCTCCTTCTCTTTCTCTACACAACTTGTTTCAAAGGACTAATTCTAATCTTAAGAATCAAGCATTTAGGATGCCTAAATGAGATGAACTTGAGTCCCACTATTCTTTTACATCATTTTAGCTTTATTTTAATGTAAATTTCAAGTTAAGTTATTCATAAAATCAAAACTTTCAGAGTTACACAGGAGTCAGGCATGCTGTGCTTTTAGTCTCAAAATAACTTACATTTATTACATATCTTATTACAACCGTGAAATTTGTGTAGGGCAGTAATGAAACTGCCATGCTAAGCATACAGTGAGCTATTTTGCTGTGCTGCTAACTGCTTCTTTGTTTGTATTGTATTTCATTAGTGTACCGTATCTTCATAAATATGATGGAATACAATAATAACTTTAAGGGAACTGCAGCAACTGTTTGTTTTGTGAAAGGTAGTATTTTAGTGTCTTACCATTTGTAATGTGCTAGTGCTGACTAGGAATATTTGTAAAATTGCAAGATTTTTAGGAGGAAAGGAATTGTTTAAAATTAAATAATGAACCTAATTTAAAAAAACACACCTAGAACTATGCTGAGAGGTATAAAACTTTTTTACACAGATATATAACCTGACTTTGAAATACAAAATTAAGCAAATTAACTCGAACTCTATCCTTATTTTCTAAAGGTGGCAAACAGCCAATATCTCATGGATTTCATTAGAAACTACCAGGCATTTAGTGTTTCCAAAAACAAGGAAATAAGCAAAGACCTCTTCACCTGCAAAAAAAATCCATCAAGGAAGCTTGTTAATATAGGTAAAGTACTCCAAACCCTGAGAATTGTTTTCTTGGAACAAATAAGATTACAAGAGCTTGGGGGTTTGCACAACTATGATAATAAGTGGCACAGTCATAGGTGAAAATCACACTCTAACTCAGATAAATTAATTTCCATAAAATCATCACACCTGTGAATCAATGAGAGTTAATTGTGAAGTTCAGGATTTGACTTAATGGAAACATCTTTTTAAAGGCTTTTCTATGCTGTAAGCCTCTCCCCACACACCCGTCACTGACTTTTGGAAATCCTTCTCGTTTGAACATCTTATAGCAGAGAAGGCTCTGAGGAGACCTTGCAGCACCTTCTGCTACCTAAAAGGGGATCACAAGAGAGCTGGAGAGGGACTTTTTACAGGGGCATGTGGTGACAGGACAGGGAGGAACGGCCTCAAACTGAACGAGGGAAGGTTCAGATTGGATACTATAAGGATGGCAAGGCACTAGAACAGGTTAGTCAGGGAAGGTGTGGACTCTCCATCCCTGGAAGTGTTCAAGGCCAGGTTGGATGGGGCTCTGAACAACCTGGCCTAGTGGAAGGTGACCCTGTCCATGGCAGTGGTGCTAGAACTAAATTATCTCTAAGATCCCTTCCAAACCAAATCATTCTATGAGTCATAGGAGGTTTTTGCTATTTTCTGATAGACTGCAACTTCACCCGCCATGTATCTGCACAGACTTTGGTGATTGTTTCTCACTCATCTAGTGTTTGTGACTGCCTGGAATGTTTGTTAATCCTCCACAGCAGTGCCATTGACCCAGTGAGCACCTACTGCTCCTGGAACTCACTCAGGAAACTGCTGGACCCCGGCTGGTTCTTGACATCTGCTTTTTCTCCACTTCATTTCTTTCTTAATTTAAATTACTGAATTTATAAACAAAATGTTCCCATTAACTCTATTAGATACATAACCCCTTATTCTCCTTAGTTCCCAGATAGATTGTGGCTTATTTTTGAGAGTGGTACATCCTGATGTGTCCAACACAGACCATCATCTAGGAGGCCTCCCTCCAGGGTTTCTAAACCTCGAGGGTTTTTCCATATTAGACAAGGATCACTGGAAATTGAACTATAGTAGCCCACATTAGATCAGATGTGTCTGAATTCAGGACACAGGAGATAACATCCACATTAGCCCACTTGCCTGTGGTCAGAACAGTCTTCAGACCTGTGAAATGGAGTGACTCTGCACACAGGCACAAGGGAAATACAAGACCAGTTGGAGAACTGGTGACTGAGAGCCCAATTCAAGCACTTGTGATTTGGTGCCACAAGTGTTCTCTAAGAGAAGGCAAAATGCTTTGAACCTGCCTGCCTGAAAAGGGTTTTCATCTCTTCATCAGTTTAAAAAAGTCAACCTGGATCCTGGGAGCAGGGTCCAAACACCTCTTCCATTCAGCCAGACATGCCAATGCCAGTCTTAAGCCCAGGTTCTCATTTCCTTGCTCTTACTGTGGCTCCATAACCCTTGTATGCTAAAACCCATGACCAGAATGCCACGTTCCTTCAGCACGAAAATTTAGGAATCCACTCTTCAGGTTGGTCGAAGTGTCTGCCTTGTTCTGTTGATTTAGGAAAAGAAGTAGACATTTAACCATCAATCAGTGGACTGTCCGAACTGGATGAATTTGAATTCTCCCCATAGATTTTTTTACAGGAACCTATTTCAGTCCACCACCTCCACATGAATTATATGGGGTACCAGAAGGTTAAATTTTCATGATGCAGGTGGCTAAGAAAGGTGGCCTGATATTTTTCATTTCAGATATGCAGATGACTCAGAGGGAAGATGATGGAATAATAAAGATTCAGAACAAAAACAATATTGTATGTAATTAGGTATAAGAATAACTTCAAAATGAAAAGATTGTCATCTGTGACTAGGTGTCTATGTAGCTATGACATACGCTAGGATAAGGGGAAGCCATGGTCTTAGTGTGAAAGAATGAAAAGTTGTTCTCCTTTATTGATTGCTTCTGAAATACTAATCCTCTAACATTTTGCTTCATTTATCACACTCTGAGGCTGCTGTATCTGCAGGACTTGCAATCTGTGGTCACCTCAAAAGTCTGTTGATTAGTTCTGTATGTACTCTGGGTAAGAAATTAATGGCGTTCCTTTGGTACACAAGTGCCCATTATACCTAGAAGTCAGCATTAAAAGCCAGGAGATAATGTAAAGTAACTAATGGGGTGGCCGTTATAGACTGCAATAAAACAGAATATATTAAAATATCAGTTTTTTAGTTACAATGAAAGTTGTTGGAATCTCTGTTCTTTTCTAGCAGCAAGCTAAAACAAATTTACAGTCTCTTGAATTAATTTTTACTGTGTGTAGAATGAAAATTAGAGAGTTATGGTACTCAGTGCAAATTGTTCTTGTAAGATTATGAAAACTATTAGGCTCAAAAAGGCTCCAGACCAGATTTTCAGAAATAATTCATGAAGGGCTGATAAGAAGCATTCAGCATTCCAGCAAGTAATCAAAATCCAAATAGTGGGAATCTTGGTCCAAGAGAAGAGAGTTTTAAAAAGAAATTGATAGCTTGGTTTGTAGTTTTGCCATTTGTTTTCATAGTGTTTTTAAGTATTCTCACACCTTTGCTGCCCAGTCTAGATGTTGTCTAATCCCAAATCAGAGTTTACTGTGTAAAGTTCAAACTTCATTTTGTCTGTTACTTAGTTATAAAAGTTGTCTCTGACTTGACTAGTTGGAGCCTCAGCAGACACATAGAATGCAGTGGCTTTGATGACTGATGGTGATTAAAGAGAGCACTGGAAGCTCTGGGTGCCAGAGACGCAGTGGTTATCTGAAGGACAGGCAGAAGAGCCAAGAACAGTGCTCTGATGTGATACCAGCTTAGAAAATCCTGCCAGTGCCACAGCTGCTTGGTATTTTAGGTGGAAAATTTTGCTGCTCTTATGTGACTTTTCATTATTCTTGAAAAATATCATAGAGATTTGCTCCTTGTGTGACTATCATAGCTTGGGAGAAAATAGGAACTGGACTTGGCTGCATCCCCAGGCTTGCTCTGCTTGGAAAAGATCATGATTATGTATGAAAGGAAAAAGACATAATCCAAGCAGAAATGCCAAAAAGGAGCATGAGAAATGCTTCCATTGACTCTGTGTTCCTACTTTGTTGTAAATTATGGCCTTATCGGCCTGATTGCTGCTAAACTAAGGTAGAATTTTATAGTGAAATTAATACATTTTAAAACTAACCTATTTTTTTCAGAGATCTTAAAACTCTAAAGGTGAAAAAAAAAAAAAAAACATCTTTGCTGTAGCTCTGTATGTGAGAAAACTGTGATCTAGAAAGTTAATAATACTTTCCCAGATCATAAGTAATATTGCTATCAAAGAACATCACAGTCTGGGGATTTCTGCACTGAAGTCTGTTTTGGAATTCAACCCTTCCCTGCTAAACTGTTAAAATGAAACATTCCATGAAAATATTTTCATCGTATTTCCTTTGTTTTCCCATTTTTCCCGTCTGGTAGAGGCTCTAATTATGATTTTGTTCCCTGAATTTCAGTGAAAGTTCTGGGCTCCGTGTATTTCAATAGAATGTAAGGAGATTCTAGATTTTGCTTATTGATATTTCTAATAATATTTCTAATGGGTGTACACAAGACCTTTTCCACATTTTGTTCAGCTACAGATACAATTGCAAAGTTATAAACTTCTCTTTCTGTCTTTAGCAATTCTGTCAGTTCGAGGTAACAGGAAGCTCAGCAATTATTTCCTCTCTAAACTGTTTTCTGGACAGAGCACAGAATTGAGGATTAAGCATTGAGTGCCATCTAGTGCACACATGGCAGTGCATGGACAAAAGCAACCTTAGAAGGTAAAGAATCTCATTATTACAGTTTCCAGGAGGGAAGAAAAAAAAAAAAAAGTGTGTGGAAAAGGTTTCTATGTCTGAAATATGAATCATTAAATTATACTGTCTCATTAAAAAAAATATTAAGAATCTGTTTTAGACTATTAGGAGAGATGTGTGGACACAAAACTACTGGAGGATCATGTATATTATTGCTCCTGTAGGCTGAGCTCACTAAACACACCAGGAGTTCCTTGTATCCTTTCATTCCCCACATGATTTCCCAGGGTACCGCCTTCTCATCCCACTTTATGTCTTAGAGCAGTTAAGCCATTTACAGCTTGTAATTTGCTAAATTACTTCTTTTCTTCTGGGAGAAAAGTAAATCTTAACTGAGCTGTTTGACAGGGTTAAAAGCTAAGATATTGCTCCAGTTCTTTGATCTATAGGCGATTATAATCCCATTAGGTGACTAATTGACTTATCAATTGCCATAGCTTTGTTGGTCCCACATTTCATTCTCCAATTTTCCAGTTTTCAGCAAAATCAGAGAATTATTTTCTGTGAGTATGATTGAACTGGGGCCTGGCAAACAGAGCTCTTGCAGAAAAATGCCACTGCTGTGAATTAAGCCCTTGCTTCACTTTGGATGGTACAGACTGAAGAATTCAAACATATAAAGGGCTTAATCCTTTATCAAAACTTCTAAGGTGATAAATAGATATGTGAATTGATAGCTGGTATGGTTTAAAATATTAAAAATAGAACTTAACAGCCTGGTCTTAGAATATCTCACGTTTTTTCCAATGGAAGCTGGATGTTTACAATTTCCACATTTGCATACATTAGTCCTGGTTTTGTTTTCTTGATTCAGTATATATGATTCTTCATTTCATGTTTCACGTGTAAAAATCTTGTGTATGGAGCTGGTTAATGACGAGCTGAAGATGGCAGTAGATGCATTTCTAAACTTGATAGAAGTTCATGTAATATTTAGTTCAATTTTCTTCAGAAAGGTGCTAAGGTCTGTGTCTCCAAATGCCTCAAAAGCCTGTATGAAATTGAATTTTATAAGAAATTCCATAACTCGTTTTTGATGAAAAAGCTTTTGAGTGTCGTTGTGTTAAAAGAAGAAAGTTGTAGTTTAAAGAAAACTTCCATGAACTCACTGAGAAGGTCTCCAAATAGATTACTGAAATATGAAACCTGTTCCTTGAGAAGAAAAATAACAGCTTGAAAGGATGACAGGCTCCTGAAGTGCTTGGTAATGCTGTATCCTGCATACAGCATATACAGCGTGTGGCCATGTAGGCGCAAAGGTAGAGAGACAGAAAAAAACTGTTGCCAGTGGAGACTCTAATTATCCATGAAGCTGCGGCTGTTTGTACACCTGCAGTGAAAAGGACAGAAAGAAGTGTCTGGGGGTGTATCGAGCCTGGCATCGCCAGATGGTCAGGAGAGGTGATCGTCCCACTCTACTCTGTGCTGGTGCCGTACAAGGAGCAGCTGAAGTCACTTGGTTTGTTCTGCTTGGAGAAGAAGACACTGAGGGGACACCTCATCATGGGCCACAGCTTCCTTGAGGAGGGGCAGGCACTGATCTCTTCTCTGTAGTGACCAGTGACAGGACCCGAGGGAAAGGTCTGAGATTGTGTCAGGGGTGGTTTAGGGTGGATATTAGGAAAAGGTTCTTTACCCAGAGGGTGGTTGGACCCTGGAACAGGCTCCCCAGGGCAGTGGTCACAGCACTAAGCATGACAGCGTTCAAGAGGCGTTTGGACGATGTTTTCAGGCACATTATGTAAGACTTGGAGCTGTCCTGTGCAGGCCAGGAGTTAGACTTCAATGGTCCCTGTGAGTCCATTCCAGTTTAGGATATTCTACGATTCTGTGAACTATTGAGTCCAAGTTTATTGACCCTGGGCTGCAGTGCCGATCACCTTACTACATAGGGGGCTAGAGGAGAAAACACAAACACCCCCCCACACCCCCACAAACCTACTTAAAATTTTGAATATACTTAACCTAGTTAACACAGTAAAAGACAACACAGAACTGCTGATCTGCAGCAACAAAATGTGATGAATGGCAAATCAAAGAGGAGCTCCCTTTCTCTACCAAAGCAGGAGGGTCTGCTCACATACCCAACAGCATTGCCCAGGTGCAGCATCCTTACCAGGGAGGAGGAGCTGGAGCGATCCTGCTCTCCCTCTTCTGCTTACCCCCCTGTTCCTGCATGGACTGTGATTGTCCTTTATACTTTATCGCTATTGCCATTGTGCTTTCATACTTTATGGGATGGTTTACAGGTAATTAGTACATGATCCGTGTTGTCTCTGCTGTGTCTGAATGAGGTTCTGCCCAGCTCTTGGGGCTGCATTGCTTTAGTGAACAATAGTATGGAGCTGTAATTTCTGACATTCCCCAAGAACAAATGGTATTACCCTGTATTTTTACTGTCAGTTCCTCTGCTATCAAACTAGTCTTGAGATCTTGGTACAGACAACATGAAGGGGTGAAAACTAATGAAAAGTTACAGTTTTACAGTAACAGACCTGTTTGTGTTCATGGAAAATATAATTTTTGTTGCCCTTCAGATGGGAAAAAAATCCAAATTTGCAAAGAGATTATTTTTATCCATGAAAGCGATGCAAAACTGAACTAAGAAATACGACTGTCAAAAATAAAAAAACCCACTTTAATATTATGTACTAGACATTTTTCATAACAGACAAATTATTATGTATTTGTGTATTTGAGGGAAAACTTACTAGAAATGGTGTAGTTCTAGAAACAGGCTTAGCAGCCAAATCAAAATCAGCATGTAAATTTGGAGTGGAAGAGATTTACCGCTTAGACATCGAAATACTAGGTGTGAATGAGTCATGAACTCCTCAAATCACAGGACTGAATCACGACTCAGTGAATACCATGTGCCTTCTTCACGCAAACAAAACACTAAGAATTCTTCAGCTTATGAGCCAAAGCAGAACAATTTATAAACTCCTTTGATGAAACCTTAGTTTCCATAGAGACATGAAGTAATTCATCAAGATACCTTTGCTGACATTTATTACCAAGAAAAAGTGGGTATGTGTTTCATCAGAGTAGTTGGTTTAGCTGGAAAAAATTAGGCAAACCTTTGAGTGTCAAAGCCCTTCTTCAGGTTTAAGATAGGCTTGGCACTTATTAAAGCCAAGCAGAAATTGAAAACATTTGTTTAGATAGGCAGGTATTGGTAAGGTCATCTCTGAGAGAAATGGTGTTGGATTATTGTGGAGTAGGTTGTATATTCTCATAAGAAAAGGGCAGGGGGCAGGGAAGGAAGGATAAAGAAATACATATGATAAGACAGTTGTGTTCAGGATGGAAGAGAAAGGCATAAATTTAGTAGAAGAGAAAAAAAAAATGGTACGTCTTAAAAGCAATACCGTTATGAGTTTGCCTTTTGCGTATCCAGTAGAATTATGATCTCCCAAGATCACTGAAAAAATATTAGTCTCTTTCCTCTTAAGATAAAGTCTTAGAGATCAGAAACAATGTGATTTAACTTTTTTAGAAATATTGGTCTTTGTTAAGTGGCCTCTTACACATATTTTGGAGTACTCATCCAAATTCAAAAGGGATTATGATGTTGTATACTTTATTTGATAACTGAATATCACTGAGACAGTGCTTTGCCTGCAGAAATTACTGCTCTCCAGTACAGACAAAATTGCATAGGCTGTCACTGGTAGACATTGAGAGAAGTACAGAAACCCTGTATCATGGAATGAAAAGTCCTATTCAAACTTTTACCACCAGACTTGAAAATTCGAAATAATACATAGAGAACAGTAACCATCATAGTGTTGCCTCTGGCAGTCTGCAAGGTTTGGAAAGGAGTTGGGTCTTCACCACTACAGCAGTGGGGGAGGTGAGAGATCTGCAATGTCTGGAGCAAAGAAAACAAAATCAGATTCTTACTCAGTTACACATGAATCAAGCTTCAGGAGTGTCCATCCATGATTCATTCAGATGAAGACAGTGTTACACTCAAAACATTGCTTATTGGAAAAGAGAAAGCATACCTTATATTTATATGAAGTCAGAAATTTATTTCTAGTGTAATCAAAATCTTCAGAGTCTAATAATGATTATCATAGAGTAATAGAATGATTTATGTTAGGAGGGACCATAGACATCCTCTAGTTCCAACCCCCCTGCCATGGGCAGGGTCATGTTGCTCCAAGCCCCATCCAACCTGGCCTTGAACACTTCCTGGGACCGGGCATCAACAGCTTCTCTGGACAACCTGTTCTAGTGCCTCACCACCCTCTGAGTAAAGAACTTCTTCCTAACATCTAATCTAAACTTCTAATCTTTCAGTTTAAAACCAGTCCTCTATGTCCTATCACTACCTGCCCTTGTAAAAATTCTCTCTCCCTCCTTTTTATAATCCCACTTCCAGTGCTGAAGCCTTTTCTTCTCCAGACTGAACAACTCCAGCTCTCAGCCTATCTTCACAGAAAAAGTGCTTCAGCCCTTCGGTCAACTTCGTGGCTTCCTCTGGACTCACTCTAACAGACCCACATCTTCCTTGTGCTGAGGATCTGGGAGCTGAATGCTGTACCTGTAGGTGGGGTCTCAGGAGGGCAGAGTAGAGTAGCAGAATCACCTCCCTTAATCTGCTGGCTGCATTTCTTGTGATGCAGCTCAGGATACTGTTGGCTTTCTGGACTGTAAGCACATACTGCTGGGTCACGTCCAGGTTTTCATCCATGAGAAACCCTAAGTCCTTCCCCACAGGGCTGCTCTCTGAGAGTTCCTCTCCCAGTCTATACTCATGCCTGAGGTTGTTCCAATCCAGGTGCAGCACCTTTCACTTGGTTTTATTGAACTTCATTATGTTTCATGGGTTCACTTCTCAGGTTTGTCTGGATTCCCTTGAATGCCTTCCTTCTTTTGTGCCAGCTGCACCACTCAGCTTCACATCATCTGCAAACTTGCTGAGAGTGCACTCAATTTGACTGTCTGTGTCATTGACACAGATATCACAGAGCATTGGTCCCAAGGTAGAGCCCTGAAGGATCACTCACCACCAGTGTCCCCCCAGATATGGATTCATTATCCACTGAAAAGTCCATCCTTCAAATCCATGTCTCTCTAATTTGAAGATAAGGATGTAGGGGGGACCATGTCAAAGGCTTTACAGAAGCCTACGTAGATGACATCTGTTGGTCTTCCCTTGTTGACTGTGGCAGTGACTCCTTCATAGCCCAGATCTAATTGTAAAGATAAAGAAGAATAAAGTTAGAACACAGAATAAAGTCTCAGTAATAGTAATAAACCAGTTTAAATTGCTATCCATACATTTTGTTCCTACCCCTTTCCAGGTGCTCATCCTATCCCTTCTCCTCTGGCTCCTGAGACTGGCAGCTTCATTCTGGTAGTAGTAGGTAGTGAGTTGCACACATCTGGAGTCCTTTGTCAGGAGAAACATGATGTTCATGACAATGGTTTCTTCTTTCTCATGCTTGGATCTATGTAAGGCATATTGGGAGCCTCGTGGCAGACTTTATGTTGGAGGAGACACCGGCACCTGCTTGGCCTCACCTATATCTGACAGTGCAGCGAGAAAGTTCTCATGAGAACTTCTCCTCTAGGAACAGAGCTGTTTTCTCACAAGGGAATTATATAACATCTCAGATGACCACAAGGGAAAGCATCTCTCCATGGATGGGATTTGCTTTGCTTTGTGCAGCGCACTGTGGGAAAAACCACCCAGGTTTCCAAGCATCTGAAATCTGGGACTTGCTTTAAAAGGGTCTCTCTGGTACCTGCTGAAAAAGCAGCCAGTCTCTGTGAATAACCTGACCTTAGGTGAGACTCACGTTACCCACATGGACATTCAGGAGTGTGTCCTTGGAGTGCTCCAGAACATCAGGCTGTTCCCACGCCTGAGCTTAAACAGGCTTGTTTTCCCTAGGTCTGGTTCAGCAGTGCACTTTGATCCATTCAGTAAGCTCCTTTCACGACCAAATAGCTTGTCCTAGAAAACTCTCAGTTCTAACCAGCAGACCTGTGGCAAATTCAAAGTTCAGATATTAGTTGCCTGGGAAATATTTACCACTGTGCTGTTATGGAACTAACAGAACCAATATCAGCTAAATTTGTTCCCCTTCCCCCCCCCCCCCGCCTTTTTTTCCCCATTTTTGTTTTGTCAGGTCTTTGTCTAAGAAACTGCAAAATGGCAATAGCTATTGTTAATTTATTTATTTATTTATTTAAGATCTGTAAAATACCTGTAGCAGGGTGTTCGGGTTTTTTAAGGTTGAAATATTCCAAAATGAATGATAAAACGAAAGGCACAAGAAAAAGTGCAGAGCATGTATGTATTCATGTGGGCCATTCTGATTTGGTGCAAAATGCTGGATTGAAGAATTCCGGGATTTACAGGAGAGGAAGTTCTGGAATGATCCTAAGACTCTCAAAGCAGTTCTGTTTTCTCTGGGTGTTTTCAAATCAATCCTGCAATAAAGCATGCTGCTTTATGTATCAACCCAAAATATCTGTCTGGTTCTTTCACTATCAGGTTCTAAGAGCTGTCGGTATTTGGGTCATCCCTCTAGCTGTAGTGTCAATAAATTAATTAAAAATTTAAAAGCCCCATATTTTCTGAAGTAAACTAACAAAGGTAAACAACAAACCAAGACAAGGAAAACAAACTCTGGATAATGTACTGGACTTAATTATTTATGTGAGTAGTTTCTTATACAGAAAACAAAGAAACAAGAAAGCAAATTATCCAAACCAGAGAAACATTCAAAACAGAAACAATCTTGTGGCTCAATATTACATAGGTAGATTTTCTTCACATTTTAATTGTTTAAGGTTTAAAAATTCTGCACGGGGTGTTAAAAACTGTGCTTCTGCTTTCCTCTTGGAAAATGACACATATCCACATTTTATGGAGTTGTGGCACCATCTTCTGGCAAACAGGAGTATTTGCTCGTAACTGATAACTGATTTGCTCGTAAATGATAGCTGTGTGCTTCCTCTGGTTTCCATCTCCAGCTCATCTCGGTTACCAGAATTCCCAGTTGTTAGTGGTACATTAATTGGGGCTGGAGAAGTGGATCTATACTATCTGCAGCTTTTCAACAGAAGAAAAATTAAACCAGGAATATTGGTGAATAAGAGACTCAGAAGCAGTTGCACTTTGGTGTATGTGCATAGTCCCACCGGCAGTGCATTCAATGTTATTGTGGAATCACTCAGTGAAACCAGACAAGCTTTCCCCCTCCTTTTCTTCCATAGCCGAGGCTTCTCTTCCTCTCTGACAGCATGGAAGAGTCAAATCCACAGCCGACATCCAATGACTGAGTACAGAAAATCAGTTTTGAGGTTAGAAAGTGTGTGTTACCAGGATGTGGTGAGGTTTTCCGTAATACTTACTGTTCTGCCTCGTGCTTCAGGCTCAACAGAGCTGTCAAAATGCACAAGGCACAACCTTCTAAGGTCTCTTCTGGCAGAAATTGACTCTTGGTCCTGTGGATTCTTCAACAGCATGATTCTACAAACTGTTATTAAAACCGCTAGTGAAACAATTTAATTGCTTACAGACCTGGGAAAAATATTACAGGTGAAAGAAGAAGCACAGACATAAAGACAAAGAAACTGGTCTCAGATTCATGATTTTTTGGACCTAGATGTTGCTGGCAATGTTCTGTCACCAATTGTCTATTATCATATCATGATGAGATGAATACAAGTATGGTGAAAAATTGTCTGAGGACTTCTCTGTGAGAGCAAGATGCTCTTTCATCTGGGATTTTGCCGGAAGAGAGTAAATGGCTGGTGTGTACAATAAGACACTATTTCTTGATCAGAGTAAGATCAACCATCATCATGAAAACTATTAAAAATGCTTTTTCGTTTGACTTGCAAAGTATGTCTGACTATGAGAGCAGTTACAAGCAGTTAATGTTGCAATGGTTATTTTTAAAAGGTACCTTTTCCCATTATTTTTAAAGACTCTTGCTATGGTTCAAAAATAACCCTTTGTGTGCAAATGCTTCATTAAAAAAACGAAAATCAAAAAACCCCATGTATCAATTGCAGCTCAGCAGGATTTCTGGTTAGTTTTTTTTCATTATTTTCAGCTGCATAGCTCTGGAATTTTGTAACATCATCACTGCTGAACAGCTTGGCCTGTCTGCAACACCTCAAGCCTGTAAAAATTAACATTATGGGCTAGCACAGGTCCTCAGAAATACATTCAAGAAATTTGTGTATTGCTTACATCTCTTTTATGTTAAGTCTTTGCCTCAAAATTCTTGGTCTAACGAATTTCTTGCTCATTTTAATGACAAAGATGTTAATGAAAAAATTGATTTTTAGAGGATTAGATCCACTCACAGCCTTTGCTACGTTATAAAGCTAAGAATTCCTCAGCCCTGACATGGCTAAGAGAACATTTGTAAAGATATGTTTCCAAATAATATTTTCTAAGGAAAAAAATACAATTTTATGCTTTCATTTCATTTTTGCCTTAGAATCAATGTACAGACTCATCAGACAGGGCAACTTTCCCCCCTGAAGACTACTGCGAGTTACAAAACTTGCTGTCTCTAGCCTGAATGCCTGATGAGGAAACCTGAGGGTCATGCTGCTGTCACTGCTGCCATCTGCTGCTGACTACAATCCACAGCCTTTAACAGTCAGCTGAGAAAAATCCTAAGTGAAACTTTGGGTTAGAGATCTGATTTTCACGAATGGTAATAAACGATGTAAGAACTGCAGCTGAAAACTGGCTTTTATTCTAAATAACATATAAAAATTTTTTAATTGGGTTCTTCTAGGTAGTCACATCGTGGTTATTAATATTTTGAATACATGGAAATTAATAGAAGAAATTTTGCATAAAATGGCTATTAATGTGTATTTTTTAGTTAATAATTTTCAATAAGTGTCCTTTTTGTCCTAATTTTTTCACCATATATATATCACCATAAGAGGTCATCATATTGTCCTCATCTTCAACTCTGTTCTAAATAAAAATTACAGCACATATTTACAGGGAGTGTTCCAGCCCTGGGTTTTCTTCCTCAGAGAGTTTGCTCACTCATTTACTCCTTATGCTCATATGTCTGGGCTCTTGCCTAGTCAGCATTCTTCATGTTCTTTTGAAGTTTGAATCAAGGTTTTCAAAGAGTGGCTGACCTGTATTTGGTACTGGAAACGGAGCACAGCCCCAAGACTATGATTAAAAAGTAATATTAAAACTCAGAACACTAGGGAATCTTGGTAGCAATTAATACCTTTTCTACAAATAAAAATAGCTGTTCAAAATTGTTATCATTGCTGTTCTGGTTAACAGAACTAAATCATCAACTCCTGCACCCATCCTGGAGTTCCCATATGCTTGCTTACTTTTCCTGCCGTCTATAAAGATGTGGAAAAGTATATTCTTCAAAAATCTGCGCTTACAACCGTTATTTTTTAAAAGACCATACTCTGTCTGTGTCTGATTCTTTGCAAGAGTGACTGCTTAACAGTGTGAATACACACAAATAAATCAGGGATGTCGATAGAGACTCCAGCATATAATTTTTACAGATACCTACCTGGGTTGCTAATACTTCCTAACACATGAAGTCAGCTGGGCTGGACTGAGAAGGATGTATTTAAAGAGCACTTTTTCTGTCAAAAAGAAAGATCCCATTCTTTTTGTTTGTTTGTTTGTTTGGGATTTTTTTGTTAATGTTTAATTAATCTACAATTCTTAGTCAGGGTTAACATCCAGTTCTTATAAACTGAATTTGCAATATTGAACTTGAAAGAAAATTAGTCCCACTACTACTCTGGATTCTGAGCAATGTAGTGAAAGCCATAGTCCCTGCTGTCATGTGAGGCTTAAAGAGGTGCTGCAGCCACGTGGCTGGTCCTGGTGGTTGTGAGATGCTGCCCTGTGGACACAGCCCCGTTGGGTTAAGTCCATACAGAATTTTGCTGGGCTCTAGGAGTCTTTCTTGAATACTTGTAGACATAAAGTACATCACAGCCATTAAAATAAGGATTAAGTTTCAGTGCAATCAGAAAACATCCTGAATCCACAGAGACTGTAATTCCACTAGATTTAATTCCAAGGCAAACAAGTCTCTGGTACTGGCTTTTTTCCTGTCTAGAAGCAGAGGCCTCAAGAGCACGAGCATGGTATGCCACCAGGGATCCTAAGGGCATGAATGCAAATCCCATCAGCTCACGGCAGTGGGGCAGCTCTGAGAGCTTGGCAGGACCTGGCGCAGCCACAGAGGAGACAACAACAAACATGTGCTCATTACGTGTAAAACGTCCCATAAAGCAAGAGAGCACAAAGGAGATAACAACAAGGCGTAAAGGGCAGTCACAGCTCCTGCAGGAGCAGAAGGCAGAGGCAGAAGAGGGAGAGCAGGATCCCTCCAGCCTTATTTCTCTGGTTAATGATGCCTCACCTGGGCAGAGCTGCTGGGTATGTGCGGCAGGTCCTGCTCCTCCTCTGGCAGAGGACAAGCACTTCTCTTGTCTTTGTCATTCCCAGTATTTTGCTGCTGTAACTCAGCAGCCGTCTCTAAAGTGGTTTTGCTGTGTAACTAGGTTAAGTATATCAGAATTTTAAGCAGGTGTGTGGGCATGTGTGTACGTGTGTTTTCTGCTTCAAGCTCCCCACGCAGTAAGGTGGCTGATAGCACAGCGCTGAATCAGAGCAAACTCGAATGCATCAGATCTTAAACTAAGGCAGGCAGTACAGGCAAAAATGCTGCTGCTCGATTTGTTACATTGTGTTGCTGAAGCAGGAGCATTTTTAAGAGCTTCAGAAAAATAGAAAATGCTGCAGCATTATTATTTTCACTTGCTGCATTAGCATTCACCACTGATATTAGGAACAGGACTGAAAGCGTCAGTTTAAACCTTTCAACTCTTGATGTTCTTTTCCCAAATGCTAAGTACTTGTGTTAAAAAAAACAAAACCAAAACCAAAACCAAAAAAACCTCAACATATTCTAAAGAGACTCTCTATTTCTTCTGTCTGGAACATGCATAAAGATGTGCCTGTAAAAATTTTTCAAGGTAACACAGGGATACAAAGAATCATTTTTCCCATGGGCATCGGACTTTATAATATCGTTATGTAGCTCCTTCATTAACACTACAAGCAAAGATTTTTCTGTTTCCCTTGACTCTTATGTTGACCTATATACTAGCAAGTACTTCATTATTAAACTGATGAAATTATGTGATTAAGCCTTGTCTTAGAGAGCTTATCATAATGATTAATATTGCCCTTTGGAGTTTCTATGTAGGCACAATTATTTATTATGCCCTCAAATATTTACTCTTTGTGCTGATCATACCAAGACGTATAAAATAAGCTTAATGAAAATGGTAAACCTAATTTCACCCTCATGGATACTTTTGAGAAGCCTCATGGCAGTAAAACTACATAAATCTGTAGGTAAATGTTGCTGTGATCCACATGACCAGGCACTGCTCTTTCAGGGACTATATCCACATTTCCTTAGCATGCATGCACTACCTACTCTTTAGAGGTAGGTAATTCAGCAATATAATTCTTCCTGGGAACACTGATTCCAGGATTAACAGTATTCAGGAATTTAAAAATATTTTTTAAGCCGTAGCTGAAAAAATGTTTGAAGAAATTGCCTCTTTAGGTTTTTTGTGTGTGTTTCTGAGCTTTTAGAGTACATGTTGTGCATGTTTTATGCCTCTTTTCTACACTAAGTAATTTGATATATGCTAAAAAAGACTGAAAGCACATAGAGTTGCTTATCAGAGAAAGTCTGGTCTTTCAGCAAAATGACAAAAAGAGATTGATTTCAGGTAGCTTTAGATGTTACCCCAATGCCCTGAATAGCATAGAATAATCCTTTTTGTTGTCAGTGGTGTTAAACAAAGACAGTTTGGAGCTCTGGGATTTTTTTCCTGAAACAACATCACACAGTATCAATCAGTCTGTCTGTCATGAAAAAAGGATTTCAAACTATGTATAGGATCTATTTTCATTAAACCACATCGCTCTTGTGTACAGACCAGGCATTGTTATTGCTCATAAAATTGTAAGCTCTTTGGCTTGCAATCTTGTGATGATAGTTAAGATTTACTAAGTGGGATTCATTTTGCCTACATTTAAATGCCTACAATGCAGGCCCCTAAGGCTGTGCTGCTCTTCTGTGCTTGAATATAGAGTTAATCCAAGCCAAGGAATTGAGCAACCATCGTCATATGCTCGTGGGATACAAGGAACGAACTGGATGAGGGGGTGCTGCCTGTGTAGTATACACTGGAAGTAGCAAGAAAAAACTCCCTGTGTAGCAACAATGCAGAAACCATGAGTATAAACTGAATAAAGATGGCATTGAGTGAACTCTGGTAGGAGAGCTGTTTAAAAGTTTGCATGCCTGCATCCTTTTATCTACAATACAATAATGAAAAGTGGAAAATAATACTAAATTCTACTGTGCCCGGAAGGCTCACTAGATGAGATTGAGAAGAGAATATAGACTAAGAAAGTCGGTCTTAGCTTTCAAATAGCTAATTTTATAATATTTTTTTGTATTACAGCTGATTGCCTAGGATGAAGCAAGAATGAATTGCCCCCAGGTTGCAAAATCTCCTCAGAATTCTGAAAGCCACTGATGAGAATGAGCCTGGTATTACCATAGTGAACTAGAGCAGAGACTGCAAGCAGCTCTCAGAAGTTACCCAAATGTGTTCAGCCCAAATCTGCTTCAAAGACAACAAGCAAGCTCCAGACACTTGCTGTCAAAATGACTGCTCACTGTCCTTCAGTTGCAGCTTCTGTTCCAACCTCTCTTTAAATACAAAAAAATTATTTCAGGTTTTATTAATTTGATTTTCAGAAAACAGAGTTGCAATGAGATTTTCTTTTATTTCATTTCCTCATAGAGGAAGGGACTGAGTAAGAAGAGAGGAGCAAAGGAGAGATGAACACACTGTGGTAACTTGAAGATCTTTGAGAAAGACTTGCACCTTTCTTGTGCCTCAGCTCTTTTCTTGTAAAAGAAAAGGAACAGCATTTCCTACTGCCTGTAGATTCCATGCATGAAACAGGTGGTTAACTTTTATAATCACCTTTATGGTTCTTGGTAATTCATGAAATGTAACTGGTTGAAAAATCAGAAATTTCCTTGTATTATCACGAGGATGCAGAAATTTCTTTGCATTATGAGGATTTCCTTTCAAATGGCCTGTTTCATCAGCATAAAAAAAAAGCACAGATATGGCTACTGGGCCACACCCCACAAATTTTGGCAGACCATGTATTATTTTGGCCTGCATGAGTCAGGAAGCATATAGTCCTTTTGATCATGTTCACTTCATTGCTTTCTATTTTTTGCCCTTTTGACCAGAAAACAGAGAGGCCACTGGTAGAATAGTAACTTCAAAACTGGAATAGACTTCTTTATTGCAGCTGACAGAGGCAATTTAGCAAACAGGATTTGAAGCTCTTTGATGTGAAAGATTTGTATTGGCCTACAGTGAATTTTACTGGGGACCAGTGGGATTACACTGCTGCCAAACAAGAAATGCTGCTCACTGACTGCGCTAACTGAGTAAACCCACATTTTCATTAAATACTGTTAATTATTTAAAACGAAGCAGTTATTTAATAATTGTTCCTGTGAAGGGACACTGAGGCTTTCTCTCTGTAGTTTCCTGGAGCTAGATTGAGATAAACCTGCAGCTTGCACAGCAGCTCGTTCCAACCAGCTCCCTCTCCCTTAACACTTCAGAAACACTTTCTCCCCATTTCCAGAGGGCCAGCGCGCTGGGCAGGAGTTTCCTTATCAAAATAAAAGAGGATGCAGAAAACTGAGGCTGAGTGTGGGCGAAGAGTTTGTTGTAGCCGTGACTATTTTCTCAGAGAGAGGTACCCAAAGCACCCTGAAGGAACACCTTAGTGATTAAGGCGGGTATTGGGAGGACTGGAGTTCAGCTCCTGATGGGTATTGATAGAAGACAGCCCATGTCAGTGCTGTAGCAAGTAGGTTGACGTGAAAAGGGCACCCCTTTTCTTGAGGCATCCTCAGAGGTGTTGCCTATTTCCCATTACATTATTTTTTGAGAAAATGGCATCAACTGGCAGGAAAAAAAATTCCAGGTTATGTGTTCCTGGATAATAAATATTATTCGTATCAAAGATGGAAACTATGGAAATATAGATCTAGACATGGCTCAGAAGTACAGGCAGAATGGGAAAACCTCCCAGATGTTCTACAAGTCGGGTAAATTCAGTAATATAAAAATGATTGCTGGAAAAAAAGTTTTCTTGTTTATAGTAAGTTCTAAAATATATTGTTCCTGTACACCTTCTTTCTGATGGAGGAAAGAGCCAGAGGAAATCCCTTTAGTGTTTATCGGATTCTTTCTTATTCTTCTCTTCGCCAGGAACTGACAAGGACATGCAGTTAGGCTACATTTGTAACCCTTTTTTCAACAAATGGGAAATAGGTCTTCATGTTAATTAGGAAAAAGAAACCAAACCAGATATTTTAAATATTTATTTGTCAGACTGGAATAACAGCCTTTATAGAGCACAATTTGCATAAGTTCTCAAGGTACATCCTGTATACAATCACAAAACCATGGCATGGATTTATACATAAAGTGAAAACTGGGACAGATTTACAAGCATTTTTATACAATTCTCATACTGCTTTTGTTTCAGTTTTTACAACTTTTAGAACAAGTCTGTATTTTTTTTTTTCCTGATGATTCTGGAAGCAAAATGAAAATTGAAAGAAATTCAAACTAAAATGAATATCAACAAACCACCATCTATGCATGCAACATTCACTGTGGAAACATTACATTTCTCCAAGGACTAATCTTTTTTTTTTTTGTTGCTTTTGCAGGTTTTTTTTTAATGTTTTTTGGATTTTTTTTAAACACTGCGTATGCTGTACACGTTGTTTGTAGCATGACAGCACACACGCTAGTCAGCCATCATTGAGCACCTGAGCACGTCACTGAACATCTATAAGATACAATCAAATAAGGACACACTCACATGCTTGGATGTCAGATGGAGTTAATAACTTAAACTCAGCCTGTTTTACAAAAATGTATACCTATTTACAGGGTAACAAATTAAGAAAACTGCTCTCACTCAAATAATCTATTTTGAGTTATGGATATCTATATATATTATAACTTTTGAGCTCATCAGTATATTTGCTTATTAATTTTTTCAAATTAATAGAACAGAACATATAGAAAACATTAAAATGCTTCTTGTGATTTAAAGAGAGAGTATCCGGTCTCACTTATTCTTTCTATTTTCTTTCTAAAGGCAACATGTATTCATAAAGAGCAATTCATCCTAAATGCCAGGTGTACCAAAAGTTCACCAGGCATGTAGGACTAAAGTTTAAGTATAATGTAGGTGGATACTTATGCTAAATTTCCTCTCTATTTCATTACCTTTATAAGTTACACACACAAATTTCCTCTGCTATTCACATAGTTATGTACATATCTAGATATACACTCAAATAATGAATCTGGGACATTCAGCATTGTAGCAATGAAAATAAACTAGTTAAAAATAGTGTCAGTTATGATTCAAATAATAATTTAAAAAAATACTATTAACATCTTTATGATATCTTCATGAAACTAAATCCTGATTAAATAATCTCTATTGGGCACACACTAGCTTACAATATAATAGATGTCTTCTTTTTCTTTATCATCTTCCTCAAAGTAAGAATATCAGCTGGTTACCAGCTACCATATCCCATAACCTAACCATGCAAACACCCAGCATCCAGAAAAATAACTCAAATATGTCCTCGGTCTTGATTTAAAGCCAGTTCAAGTCAATAGATTGGTTGTTATTGACTTCAACTGGTTTTTGTTTCTTCCACGCAGGATCCATGTAATGTAAAAACATGGGTAATAATAAAGAAGCAGCATTCATTGCCCCTGGATACTATCCCTTTAAAGTGTAATGATAACTAGCTCAACATTCGTCACAGAAACCCTCATGTCTGGTTTTAACCTGGGAAAAAAAAAAAAAGGCTGTTTGCTGCTCATTGTATGCATACTACTAATAATGATAACATTATAAATCCCTGTCATTTGTAAACACACACACTGTGCTTTTGCTCATTTTTCAGCTTGTTTCCACTACACAAGGCCTTGAACAAAGAAGCAGCTTCAATTTCTGTTGTCTCAGCAGATTTATGAATTAAAAAAGTTAAAATGCCTCTGCTATTGCCTCCCTGCAATGTGTATCTTCAAAGCAATCATAGAAATGTGTGAAATCATTAATAATCAATTGCTCAGAAATGACAAAAGCTGTTTCCACGTCTAAGCACTTTTGGCCAGATAAAACAAATAAAAAAATTAATGAGGAAAAAAAGCAAAAAAAAAAAATTATACTGAGATATATACAAAAAAGTAAAAAAATACTAATAGTCCTTGTTTGATTATTTTTTAAAAAACATTGGTACAAGAGAATTTTTCCTGACTTCATTCATAAAACAAACAAACAACAAAAAGAGGAGCTATGCATTCAAACATGAATCTGTGTTGCATAGAGTGATTTCGGTACAACCTAGAGATTTGGTCGAAAAAAGGAACTTGGCACACTTTGGTAGCATTCTGTGACCTCTGAATGATGCTGCCTTGGGAAGAGTGAGTGCGGGGGCCCAGGTCTGCCCCAAGCCCACCCTGGGGGACACCGAAGGAGCCCTGCAGCTGGCCAAGGCAGTGCCACGTGCCACACAAACCCTGCTCTTCGCGTTTCATGACAGGAGTCCAAACCCGCTATTTCAGCATGCGGAAACCTTTCGTGCGTTGTTCAGAGAATCAAAGATGCTTGAATTAAACCAGTTAACAGCAGATTACCCTCGGAGGTAGCTGTTCCTCACAGCTGCAGCTACACCACCCACTGAGGCTGTTCAATACAAACGTTGGCCACATTTGTACGTGTGTGAGAGCAAAGCACGCCTGGCCACTTTCTCAATTAAGAGTGATGATTACAGGCTTCCAGTAAGGCAGCCAGACCCTGCCTGTTCCTGCTGGAAATCTCCATAGCAACTACCAGCGCGACCTGCTGCCTTTATAACAAATCACAGCAAGAACAAAATCACCAGCAGCTTGCACAAAATCGCACACCTCATGGCTTGCACTTCACACAGGATTTCTTTTTTTTTAGGGGGAGATCTTTTTTTTTTTTTTTTTCAAAGATTAAACACAGTATAGCCATCAGGAATGCAAGATAACCCACCAAAAGAGCAACACATATGTCATATATAGGATCTTTTGTTTTGATCGGGGATTTTGTCATTGAAGTATTTTCTTATAAAAACATACACAACAGCAAAACATATAGAATTTCTACAATAACTCCAGCAGACTGTTTTAAAAATATGTGAGAGGTAGGGTATACATATACTGGTGAAAGCATAAAATTCAACATTAAAGCACACATTCTACTTCCACTGTGAGTGATGTTGTGTTTTTAAGATAGCTAATAAGATTTTGGTAAGATTGCTCTGCTTGCAAGTTAAGCAGTTGACCAGTAGGTTACCAATAAGAGGAGTTTCCTTGATGTGTGTAGCGTTAATATCTCCTGCACGTTTCCTCTCATATCCTGTTCCATGCTGTTATTTTAATTTGATAAAATAAACCAAAAAGTATATGTGGGAAGTGTCACCTGATTAAATTATGTAGCTTTTTCATGGTCAATCCAATTACTGAATAACCTAAGTATTATTTTTCCTTTTCTTTTTTTTAAGCATATATATATTCCAGAAGAATATTTTCAGCTGGTCTTGCACAATCTGTGGAAGTGTACTACATATATTCAGAAAAAATAACACAGTTTATATTAAATAATTTGTGACAAGTTGCTATTGGGCAAAAAAAAAAAAAAAAAAAAAAAAAGTCTGACATGCAGAAATTTGGTCTTTTTCTTTTTAAATATGCAAAAGTCATGGGATAATATTTCCAGGGAAACTACTTTTTATTGAAGCTGTGAAATACCAAATGACTTCTGAGTAACAGGGTAGTTAGTACTGTACTGACTCTTGGTTTTTAGTGAAACTGCTGTAGTTTTAGGAATGGGAGAAAAAGCCCTCCCTTCTTCAAAAATGGTACAAGGGAAAATACAACAACTAGTCTAAGCCATACTAGGCAGTAGTTTCCTCCCAGGTGAGGAAACTGTTCAGCTTCAAACTCCTGAATGTGTGCCTTCAGGCATCCAAACGCTGACACAGCCTTAAACGTTGCAAGTTACCTTTCTATTTGCTCCTTTCCTGAGAAGCCGTGCTTTTGGGTGGATTATACTCAGACATTCACCTGAGACAGCAAGAGGATATTCTTCATTTTCTCTAATGCAACAGCATCCACTCAAGAACAGCCCTGCTGTCTGTCCCCTTTCAAGTGTGTCACAGTGTTGATACAGAGCCCTGCACTGAGCAGGTCAGTGCTGCCACACTGCTCCAAAGTGCCCACTAAATAGCCTAGAATTCATTGTCTGCACCCAGTTTCAGAACAAGACTGATTGCTGAAAAATGGAAGGATTCATTGAAATAATTGTGGTAGTCCCAGTGCTTAGGTCTCTTAAATTCCAAATTGTTTCAGACCTCCTGATTCAAAGGGTGGGGTGAAGTACAGTGTCACTGACATTGAAACAGCATTTTTTTCTTTCTGATGTAGTGTGGTTTATATCCTGTCCTTTCTCTTTAAAATCACATCCCAAATTATAGACCGTTAATATAGTTTTATTCATAACATTCTAGGAGAGTGGTTTATATCCATTGTTAACACACAGAAACAAATGAAACAATCAGATCTGATTCTCCACAGCATAGTTTTTTTGAAGGAAAAAGAAAGAAGGAAAAAATTAACATAAAATTAACATTACCACTCTTGCAAACGCCTTGTAGTTTGTGTCAAGTGGCATAATCTCACTACAGCAGATTATCAGAGATCCTAAGGTGCAGAGGAGCAAGTTTTGCACTTTTGAGAAGTGAGATTTGGAAAGTCAGTCACCCTAGGTGCTTTTGCATAAAATGATCTCCTTCTGGCTGCACAGAACACCAGACTGCACTTTCCATCACACTGCCTCCAGCTGCAGCCGAACTCTGCGGTAGCACCTGCCTCCAGCCTGCAGCATTTCCTTCACAGTTACTCTTCACAAAGAGTCCAACAACACAGAGCCCTCGGATCAGTCTTCATTCCAAACAGCCTCTCTTTAACTTCTGGGCCCAGGTTTTCTTTTCCTTTTGCTGTCTTTTGCAGCAAAAACAAGTGTACTAGCCCTCATTGAAGTGTGCTATATAGCCCAGAGACTGCTCTTTTCTACTTTGTATTCTGAAAGACTAGCTAAACACAATGATATCAAACTATAGTCTTGGAGTGATGCTGTTTAGAGCAGACTCTGCAGGTTTTGTGCCCTAAGCAGACGGCTCTGCTCAGTGTGTTTGTGTGGAGCTGACCAACAGTTTGTGCCAGTTTACTATTCTTTTCCTTAGATCCACTTTGTCAAGCCAGATATAAGCTTCCCCAATCAGTATCTTTTTCATAAACTTCCCTCCATTGGAGACAAGCAGAATCTGGGAAAACAATAATAACAAATAATTATCAATGTGCATATTAACGTGGTACATTTACTAGCAAACATGAAAGATTTGGAAATGTTGGGCTCTGATTTATTACACAGAGACAAGAAACCATGACTCTTTTTATACAGAGTCACCCTCCCAATAGAAAGAAAGCCCTGTGAAAATTGAGTCGTCCCCTTCTTCTATATCTTTATCGTGGGATGTAGCAACTAGAAGACAATCTTGAATGTTAGTGAGCAATTTATTCCCCTGATGGTTACCAAAGATGAACAGAAGGTCAAGTTTTAAGATATGAGGCAAAGCTCTGTGCAGGTGAAGTGCAGAGGGTTCCCTGCATGCAGGCTGTAACTCAGAGCTAGGGTGTGAAAAAGTCCAGAGGTCTGGTTTGTGACCTCAGCGAGTGGTAGTCTAACCTAAAATGTAGAGGTGGTCTGAAATCTCACTCCTGATACTTCCCTGATGAGAAACACAGTGTTGGATCTGGTCTTGTGGCTCTTGCTTGCCCAGCCAGGGGTAGGGGGACGGGTAAGGAATAGCCCAAGTGCTTGTGTGAGCTGTGCAGTCTGGGTGTTCAAACCTCGCCCTGATATGTCATCCAGGCACGTTTTCTGGCTAAACAGGCTCATGCCATGCACTTCTCTGAAGGACTTGGCTTACTGTGTGGATCTCTAGGTTCATTATACATGTTTCTAGGAGAAATGCATTTGATAATATGTGTACTTCAGGACGTGAGTTATAGATGCACATTCAGAAAAACTTTAGCATTTCTTATTAATTGAGTGACTGAATTAACATGCACTATGTTTCTTTCATTTGTTGTTGTTGTTTTTGTTTTGTTTTGTTGTTTGTTTTTTTTTAATCAGTTATTCAAAAAGAAGCAATGAAATTTGCATTTCTATGATAGGATTAGCAGCAGTTTCATAATGTTCACAGTCACTGAGCAGACCTCAACAGGCAACGAGCAAGGGAGGTAGCTGATAACTGGAGGAGGCTGTCACCCTCTGTGTGAATCAGCAGGAGAGAAAATGGGGCATTTTGTTGTTCGGTTTCAAAGATCTAGGCTTAAAGAGGAGTGACAGAACTCAGGGATTTTGTACTCTGCTGAAATGCTGGTAGAGACCATATGGCAATAGACATGTAACAGAACTGTAGAAGAACTAGAACTTCCTTTAATCAAGAACTTTAATGGTTTTGAACATTTTCCAGTCTGATTTTGGAAACAAAGTAAAAATTGCAAACTTTACGTTACAAACAAAATTAAAATGGGGGGAAATTTGCAATGATTTTTTTGAATGGTCTTCCCAGTTCCTTGTCCAGTTTTGGTATCAATTGGCAACTAAGGTATTTATCTGGACAGCTTAGACACCTGAATGGCTATTAGTCAATAGGTTTGAAGAGGGAAGAGCAAATATTCTTAGGCACTTCTTAGGGAAGTCCATTCATCAGAAAATCAGTCCTCGGGGAACATGGGCAGTCTGCCTCAACTGCTAGCACCTTTCTAGGTCCCCTGCTTCAGTGTTTGCTGAAGAATGGACCATCCAAGAGCTGGAAAGCCAAACCAGAACATCTGTGAAATAAATTCTTCTGGGTTTTTCTGATTATCCTCACACGGGACATTAGGTATTTTAAACTACGGCCAGGAGCCAGTTAAGGAACAAGGTGAAGGAGCTGGGAGCTTAGTGCTTTCCAGGAGTGTCCCAGGTGAGTTGCCAAGAAACAGGGAAATCAGGAAAGCAAGGAGAAAGCTACCAGGGACTGAGGAAAACGCTCGTCTGAAACCTGTCAAAATGTTTTCTGCAGAAGGTTTTCATTTTGACACATCAACAGTTTTGGGACAGAAAAGTTTTAATCAAATTTTTCATAGCTTCTATCCTTGATATTTCTCTACAATCTTCCCAGCTGGAACCTTGGGATCTGACTTCTCTAGCTTGTCTGTCTCTCATCTTTGTTTCTTCCCTGCTCACAGCTTTAAATTCCAGTCTTGTTATCCTGAATCAGTTAGTCTTAATTTCTAATCTCCAGGGTTCTTTGTATTTTATTTCCAATAGTCTGTACCCAACAATTAAATTTGCTTTTGTTCATCTCGTCCCCATCCCCCCTTTTTTTTCCACAATAGCCCATGGTCCCATTTTTATGGCTATAAAAACAGCTCTTGCTGTGGATTTTTAGAGTGCAGGCCCTCATCTTAATTTCTTCTTCTGGCTGGTTTTCATACCTCTTTAAAATGTTTGATCTCATCTGACTTCCTCTCTCTGATTTTATTTTCTCCCTTAATCTTCCAATCACCTTTTTGTTTTATATTTTCTGGTTTGGTTTTGTTTCGTTCTCCTCCAAATCTCTTTTGACAATGTCCATCTCTTTGGCCCTAAATGTTCACCATTCAAATTCAGCATTCAAATCACCCAGCTTCATGCTTTGCTACAGGAATAAATCAACTGAGAAGTTTGAAGAGCATATAGAAACAGATGCACTGAGTCAGATCACAAATGTCTCCAGGCAAATATTCTGCTTCCAAAAATGCAGAGGGCAGTGTAGTAGGCAAAATATAAGAACAAGTCAATCAAGTAGTGACATTCTCTCAAAATATCTACTATGATCTGTGGGCCACTGACTTCCTGACTCACAGGTAGTAAGTTTGCATTTAACAGACCATAAATTTTGACCATAAATTTCTCCAATCATTTTCTCCAGTTACTTTTCTTGAAAATATTTAGCATTTGCAATATATAACGGCAATACATTTTACAGCTCAAACTCCAAGTTTCAAGAAGTAGCAACATTTTTTGTTTGTTTTAAACTTGTTCCTGAATGCCTTTACAGGGCACTTTTATAGCCTTTGTTCTCTGAGCTCTGGTGAGCAGCCCCAGTACATATCATAGAACCAGAAGATGCTGAGTTGGAAGGAATCAATCAGGATCATTGGGTCCAACTCCTGGCCCTGTGTAGGTCACCCCAAGAACCACACAAAGTTCTGAGAGCATTTTCCAAATGCTTCTTGAACTCTGTAGGGCTTGGTGCTGTGACCGCTGCCCTGGGGAGCCTGCTCCAGTGCTCAACCACCTTGCGAAGATGTTGAAGACTGCCATGAAGGCTCCCCTCAGTCTGCTCTTCTCTACAAATCACGGAGTTCCTGAGGAAGTGCTGCCAAGTCTCAGGTGGAATGTTCCTGTGGATACCTCCCTCACCATCTCCCTCCTTAACAACTTGATGGATTATTTTTTCCCTGGTACTCCATGAGTTCTTCTTTACTGGTCTACCCCATATGGTTTCTTCTCCAAACCACCACTGGAAGCAAAGTTTACACAGGAATTTTAGCTCTTAAACTTTAGCAAGACTTTATTGATCACTTTGGATTTTTTCAGATAATATGAATTCTTAAATGGCCTTTTAACTAGTCTATTAAAATAATAAGATATTAGGAAACCTTAACACAGGAAAAACAGTATTTTTGTTGGTCTTGTTTTGTAAGCAAAATCCATTTTGGCTTTAATTTTAATGATACAACTAATAAGCCTAATGTAGGCACTTAGGTAATCCAGACTAATTTTAGCCACCAGAATGTAGCTGGCTTATTTAGGTTGGTCTGCCAGATTTAAAAGTACATTAAGTGGATGCTGATAGTCCAACAATTCCCAACAATCCACTCACGGGAAAAATAAATGAATGTAAGCAAATTGAATCCTACTTGTCTAAAAAAACAAGCCTGACCATATGATCAAATCTATCTAAGCATCGAAGACATGGGAGAGGGACTTCCTGAAGCAGTTCCAAATATCATTTGGTGTGTCACAGATGAAAAAAAGTCAGCTCCTTTACAAATGTACCAGAGAATATTTGACTTGGTATAATCAGTAATTCTCAATGTCTGAGATTATGACTATTGTGTCTAATTCTATGTACCATGATTTTAAAGGAGTTGAAGAACGGGAGAGAATGACAAAATGATTAGGTATGTAGGCAAAAGGACATATCAAAGAAATTTGGTTGACTTAGCCTGGAAAAATAGAGAGGAAAAATAAGATAACAGCTTTACAATGTAAAAACTTCTATTTTTTTAATCAAAAAAAAAAGGTGGATCAGTTTTCCTCTGTGCTTTGTAAAGGCACTTAAGGATAAGTGAGCTGAATTAAAAAAAATATGACGTATTTAAGTTTGATATTGCACTAAAGTTTCTAAATACATAGAAAATTATTCTTGGAAGGCATGCACAATTCACTTCTTTAAGCAATTTCAAGAATAGACCAAACCTAAAATTTTCAGGCCTGATCTATAAATACCCTTCCTCAGTGTGGTGTGTTGGAGGAATCAATCTTTTAATGTCTCCTCTAGCCCAATATTTCCATTATTATATAACTCTGTTATTTCCTTTGCAGCTTGCCCTTTACAACAAACAACTGGGGTAGAAGATTGATCCCAAATGCCCATAGCACAGCATGGACAACATACAAAATTCAGTTTTAATAAAATGCAGAATTACCTGAAGAGAATGCCCAGCAGGACTCAAGCTAAATCTAAATGTTTCATTGAAGGAAGGCTCTCGGTCATGCCTGCATACCCTGGTTTTCTTCTTAATTACTCTCTTTTGGGTAGAGATATTGACAACATACAGCTTCACGTACAGGTCTGGGGAAGAACAGTTCAATTAGTTAAATACAGAAGTTTTTAAATAATCATTTTTTGTTTACAATTTCAACAGAGGGGAAATTTTGTGAGAAAATGATACTTTACAGAGTCACATTCTGTTCTCATTCATGTGGTGTAGAAATGGAATCATCCCCCCTAAATCCAAGGGAGTTACTTTGTGTTTACAGTGCTGTCATTAAAGGAACAAATACCTTGATGTCTTTATCTTAGTATGAAAATATTATGAATGTGAGATTTTAGTTATTCAAAAGCTTTTTCACCAAAATACAATTTTCTACTAGATATAGCTGTTCTTTAATAACCAAGGGATTTATAATTTTTTACTGAAGTTAAAAATGGATTAATTTTTAATAGCCAAAAGTAAATTTCAAAGAGGATTAGCTTCTGAAAGTTAATTTGCTTCTACAAAATATTTTTACTTTCATTAAAGTTGCTCATAGGAGGAAAAAAAGCCCTTCAAAAAGAATACTATAGAATATGTCATCCTGGCTAAGAACCAGTTTTCTTTTCCATTTTAGTGGTGATGTTAACTGACTTAAGATACAACCTACTTAATGTTTTCAAAGTATCATGAAGGTATGTTCTGTGTGATACCTGGTAGATGATCTGGAGATTTAAATTTGTATGTAATATTCCTGCACTGAAGGATTTCTACTATCAGCTGTTCTCCATCTGTCTTCATTTCCTTCTTTAATGCAATCTTGATTTCACCCATAACCTGCGTTTTACCTGAAAAGCAGAAAAAGCAACCTTCATTAATGCAAAAGGAAACTGAACGTGTCTTTCTAACCTGGAGAGAAGTAGAGTTTTCTGATTTTTTTTTTTTTTTAATTTTAAATTTGGGTTTTAATGGGGTCTTTTTACTTACAGGTTTTATAGGTAAAGTTATAGCTTATAGTTTTTAGTCAGGAGTGTAAGGATAATGAATAGCTCGGATGAGCAAGTGGTAGATACATGCAGTACCCTTGTATAACTGGATTATATGCTTCAGAATGTATTTGCTCAGCAGAGCTTTTTTTTTTCCCCCAAGAGTAGAAATTTCTCTAGGAGTCATTGCAAATCACATAATGGTCACTGCAATTCACCTTTTCAGAAACATTTACTAGGAGATTCTGAAGTTGCCCAGTTAAAAGAAAAAAAAAAAGAAAAGAAAAAAATCCCCCTTCAATAGGGTGTTAAAAGTAAGATATTGAAAGGCAATGAATTAAGACTGGTGAAGTCAGCATTTCATGTCATCTTCTTACATACATGGAGCAATATCATTCACACAGTTAAAGGGAAGTGCTCCCAATGACCTTTAGAAGTAATTTCCCTTCTTATGTGGGCAGAAATTCAGGCCCATTATTCCTACATTTTATGAATTTCTCTCTAAATCAGCCCAGAGATGGAAAGAAGGCACAGAAGGCAATGCAGGCAAAGCTATTTTGCCTTTCCTCTGCTTGTCCTCCCACGAGGCTTTCCAGCAGCCAGGCAGAGTGGAGCAGGACTGTATCTTCTAAATGAGTTTGGTGATGGCAGCAGAGCCCGTGTCCTCAGCTCAAATACCTCTATAATGGCATCGTGTTATAGTGGGGGCTGTGTTTTTACATCTATTGTCCTGCTACTGAAAATATTATCTCACTTTCTTCTTCTATTTATTCTTTTTTATTTCTTCTTCTCATTCATTCAAAAGAAATCCGACCATAAAGCCCCTGGGATTCTTTATTACCTAGTGTCTGGTGCCAGCAGGCTGGAGCTTTAACACATTACTGGAAATTCCAGAGGCTTGTGCCAAGATACTGTGTGGTGCAAAGCAATTCTGCAGAAAGTAAACAATTATGATGCACCAGGAGAAGGTTCTCAATTAAAGAGTATGACGTTGCCAAGTGACATTTTCTTGTACCACAAATGTACAACCAAATTTTAAAAATGCCCATCAAAAATGACAGCAAAATGTTTCGCAGATGTCAATTCTATTATTTTTCTTCTAATTAAAATATTTTAGGGATCATGAATAAAAATTTAATATCAAATAATCACAGCTACAACCTGGGTCCCCAACTCTCCTCACAAACTGGAATCTGATTTAGTTGCAGTCATTAATAAATTTGTAATTTTGCTTCAGCTGGGTCAGCATTTCACCCATTGTTTGTAAGGTGGGAGAGAACCTGTTATGAGGCAAATAATTCTTTCACAATATTTAATAATCACAAACCCATTTCTCTAGGTTTGAATATGCAATAATAGCATTTTTCTCTCTGCTGTGTGGTTGTGCAAAGACAATAAAACCTTCATTCTGTGCTGGCAGCAGAAAAGATCATTTGTAGTTGGGATCAAAGAAGGAAAGGCCAACAATGTCCCTGTTGTTATCCATTAATTTATTTTAATGCTCTTTTTCTGGAAAGTGTTGAGTGTCCATTGGTCTATCTTGGTTAAACTGTGGATTTTGAATGACTGGAAAGGGATAAAAGAAAAAATTATATTGCCTTCTTTTCTTTGTAGATAAAATCCTCAAACCACCAAGGAAGACGTGAAACACCTGAAAGGTGGTGTTTAAATCTGGATTTGTGGTCAATGTTGGTTCTTGCACTCCTTGACCATGAAAAAAAGCCCAGCATGGGCAGTTGTAGGGCAAACAGTTTCAGGCAATCTTTAGTTAATCACAGTCTTTTCTGGAAAATATACTTGATTTATTGATTTTATTCCTTCTCTATCATTTAAGCAACAGGTAGTAGGACCTTCTCTTGATTGCCTTTGTAGCTCTTTTTTCACTTAGGTGTGCATTCAACTTAAGATGAGATAAGGTGGGTTGAATGCTGCTTGTGATGCTGTGAGCCAGAAAAAAGGATAAATGCTTCCAGTAAACTATGCTTGAAAATCCCAGCACCACTTCTCAGCATCTGGAATTATTCGGTGGACTATGGCATATCCCCAGGTACTCTTTAGGACAAACAATCCTGCTTCACTGTTTAAGCCTCATGGGGAAAAGAAGGGTCTCCAACTGCAAGCACATGAAGCAGAATTGCTTTCTTGTAAATTCCATACTAATTTTCATTTCTCCCAGAGCGTGCAGCGAACGAGCCTTAATACCAGCCTTATGAAACATTGCACTGAAATAAATGACCACTTTGGAACCTAGAAGGATTTTGTAGAGTCAGAAGAGATTCCTGTTCCTTCCATTGCTTAGCTTTTCCCCCTTTCTCATGTATGTTCATTACATCATTTCTTTGATAAGTGTGTAAGAATGTGCGTTGGTTTGTGGAGTTCATTCATTAAATGGAAATGAGAGATACAGTGGTGAGGGGAAGTGTTAACAGTGAACCATCTAAGAATTGATGAGAGAGTTCACAGTGGGCTGAGCTGGACATGAATTTTCTTTGTCTGTTGTGACAGAAATAAATTTTCCTCAGGGTGTCATGGAATTTGATGACCCCAAGGGTTGTACTGGTAGGAATAAATCAAAAAACAGCACCCAGTCACAACCCTTTGCATTTTTATATAAGTTTAGAAAACATCAATCATAAGTGATGTGAGAATGGAACTGATTGCAGGTATTTTGATATGTAGGATGATGATAAATGCTACAATGCAACTCTGAAAAAAGTAAATACAGTGAAAGTGATACTGATATCTTTTGAGGAAAATACTAATATGGCTTTCCAAGGAACTGAAAAATAATTTTTAACTTGAGTAATAACTTTTTCCTCAATAAAGATGAATTTTAGATGAAACAGGTGCAAAGCAAGATTATTACAGGGGCAAAGAACCATATAGTAAAACACTAAAAAAGTTACTGTCTAATTTAGCCTAGGAAACAAGGAGTGGAAAAGAGACATTCCACAAACATATGCTAGAGCAACAATTGAAAAGGATTAAAGATATTTAAGCTCAGTTAGTGTGATATTTTACCTGGTACATATATATCAAATACATACTTACTGATGTACTGCAAAGGGACCACAGACATGCCCAGCAGAATTGTGTTCACTTTTGAAACATGCTAACTGTAGGCAGCCCGTTCTTAAATAGGTCTCTATATGTGATCAAGTACATAGGTGGTTTTTTACATGGCAGCACACCTCTTTTGGGGGGACTATATTCACTAACAATTTATTAACCGCTAAAAGATGATGGTTATTGACTAAATTGCTCCAAGGTATTTGAGAAGTCAAGGAGTTTAAATTTGCTGTGGTGATGGCAACACAAGCTGTTGCTCTTGTAGAACTGTCACACTCTGCGCTGTGAAAGGTTAATTAGTTTTGCTATTAGTTTTAAGTGACTACTGCCGTAAATCACAGGATGTGTCATCCGCACTGTTGTTGTCAATTCCAGGGATTGATAACTATGGATTGTGCTCCCACTCCTTTTAGATCAAATGCCTGCTGTCAAACAGAATTACCCAAGACAGTAGTAAACAGTCGCCTCCCATCACTCTGTGTTATCAAGGCTAATTCAGCAACGCATTAAATGAGCAAGTAAATCTCGCTGGAGAGTGGCAGGAAGTTCATTTAGTTCAATTGTCTAAATGTAAAGTTCTGAGCTAATTTGCACATTTATCTTAGAATAAGTTGAATTGACTTCTGAGATTGACTATGTTTGTTCCCATAGAGGGCTCATGTATGAGTAGGTTAAACTTGGAGATTTCAATATGAGGTGCCCAAATGATGCTACTTGATGAGCATCACACTTGAGTAATTTCCTGAATGGATGCCAGATGACCAGAAAAGAGAATTAGGAAAATACATAAATTGGCATTTTGTTTCATGGTTGTGTATAAGTCAGTATGAGCTCCTTCTGTTCCAGAGGAGTGACTGAGGGGGTACTAAAGCAATGGAATTATATATAAAATACAAGGGGGAAAATATAAACAATTATTTCCCAGCATTTTTCTTTCCAAATGAAGTTTATAACAGAATTATTGTTTACAAAATGGGTAAGAAACACTATGTGGAGCTTCAAGAGTAAGACACTTTATGGTCAAAGATTTTAAAGCAGGGAAAGGTCCTTCTGAACAGCTTCTAATGATATTAGCATGGCAATGCTAATTTTGGGTGTGGTTTGGTGGTTTTTTTGTTTGGTTAGTTGGCTTTTTGTTTGTTTGTTTGTTTTGTTTTGTTTCTTTTATTAATTCCTTACATCCCAGACCATCTTCTTACTATGAAAGAACTCAGATGCTGGCAAAAATAAGCAGGACAAAACAAACAAATCCCACCAACCAACCAAAAAACAACAACAGCTAAAACCAGCTTCATTTTTTCTGTGCTTTGTGGCTACAATCTATAGGACTGGCACGCCTTTTCCATCATGTATGTAGAAGAGGAAGGTACATGATGCTATGTTTTGGTTTAGTATGACCTTGTGTGCATTCAGAGAGCAGCCTGCATTTCCAGAAGAGAAAACACACTTTGAGAATTTATTTCTACACTTTCTGATTATGAATACACTACTTCCACTTTTTTGAAAGCATCCATCCCAGGGTGCAATCCCAGGGGCAGGCACTGATTGATCTCTGGTGACCAGTGACAGAACCAGAGGGAATGGCCTGAAGTTGTGTCAGGGAAGGTTTAGGTTGGATATTAGAAAGAGGCTCTTCACCCAGAGGCACTGGAAGAGCCTCCCCAGGGCAGTGGTCACAGCACAAGTCCTGAAAGAGTTCAAGAACCATTTGGATGACGCTCTTAGGCACATGATGTGACCCTTGGGGATGGTCCTGTGCAGGGCTAAGGGTTGGAATCAGTAATCCTTTTTGGGTCTCTTCCGACACAGAATATTCTGTGATTTTGTGAAATCTCCAAAGAATTTTGCATTACTGACTTCTGGTATTTTCTACTTGTCACATTTTGCATGAGTGTTCTCGACAAGCACACTGAAATCTGTCTCTCAACTAGTCTTAAAAGCAATTCTGAGTAGAAAATGCAGTATTATTTCTTCTGAATCTTTTCTATTTAGAGTTATGAAAGAGTAAGTAAAAATCCTCAGAATTTCCATAATCTTTAAGATGAAGAGATACATAATTTCCATAGGTCTTTAACTGTTTTGAAACACTAAGGGTTTAAACTGTACCTCTGAGAATTCTGTACAGTGTTTATTGATAGAATACAGGCATTTCTTTGATGTATTTTACTACTGTTTATCTAGTAGGTATCTAATGACTTGGACTTGTCTGGCTGTCTTGAACATGGTGCAAGGAGAAACATCTTCCAGAACACAGGCTGAAATGCTTCCCAGACTCAAATGATTCTATGTAGCTGTATTTCTTAAGTAAACAAAACCTTATGTTCAGCTATTTTAGGGTGTGTTTGTAATATTTAGAGTTAAAACATGTAGTAACATGTCATAAAATCTAAGGAATTTGAGATTCCAATCCCAATCTTGATAACTTGAAAAGGAAAAAAATTAAAGCCTTAAAATATGGGGCATGGTTAAAGACAATCCAAAAATATGGATTCTGTCACAAGATCCATGTCCCTTAGTAACTTTCTGCATTCTTAGACTTCATCGCTGTGCCTAATCTCAGACACGAAGACAATAATATCTACTTCCCTTAGAATTGTTTGGATTTAGTAACTGGGACTGGGTTTACTGAGAAAAGAGTCTGATCATGTAAACACAGACAGGACTTTGGTGTGCAAGCCTATAAGAAAACACAAAGATTTAGAAAAGCTGGTGACGACCTATGCCACTGCCATTTAATCCCGTGATGTAATCCACAAAATTTGTACAGACATAATTTTCTGTCTAACAGAGTGTTGCCGTAGCAAGAAATATGTTTCTGCTGGATTCTTCCAACACTATTTTGAGAACCAGAAGTTCATTCTCCAGCAGACATCTATGCTTCAGGAAAACAAGAAAACATCCTCTTATTGCAGCAAATAATTCAGTATTACTCCAAACATTAGCCATTTGATATTTATATTTCAGTATTAGGGCTAAACAACTCCAACTGCTCCAACTGAAAGCAAAAGGTAAAGCACAAGGGTATTTAGTATTTTAAAAGTAAATATATCAGGAAGTCAAAAAACTAGCTAAAACCTTCCAATCATTTTAAAAGCAAATCTCTCAAATAGCTCTCCCTTTTTTCTATTTTTTTCTTATTCTTTTTGTTGTTGTTGTTGTTTTATTTTTACCATCACACCAGTTACTTGCAGTACCAACTGTTTGTACTCATAACGCCTTCCATCCTCTTGCTGGGACATAAGCTACTGGCAAAGCTGCTGTAAAATAATGATGGATAGCCTTTATAAACAATGCTTCGCAATGTTTACAGGCTCCAACCTTTTCTGTCCTTTTGAGAGTATTTTTCATTACCTTCTTTTAATCTTTTCACCTTTCTCACACATATTTCTTTCTCCATGAAAATTGCCGAGAATTTCTCTGCAGGCTGGTTTTATATTTGGTTTCTCTGCTGTAAGAAGAACGAGACATCTAATACAGTCTTAACTACTACTTCCTCCTGTCTCATGGTGCTTTAAATAGATGTTGGGATTACTAGCATGGATCTGTCTCAATAAATATGTTCTCTGGCTCCACAGATGAGGTTGAATATATGCATGTTCTGAAATCTGTTGCTTCTCTTGCAGCTGGATACCCATTCTGCTCTGCAAAATAACTCATGGGACAAAGCCTGGAGAAAGGTTGTATTTATTTATTTCTGCTCTGAAGGGCAGTTCCAGCTGCTGAGGGTCCCCAGTATATGTTCAGAGTATTCTCTGATCTGCCTATGGGAAGGTTAGGTGGTGTTACAAAAGATGGGGTCAGGTGTTATTGTGATTTATCCTGTCCCTTCTGAGAGAGGGAGGGACACCCTGGGCAGGCAGCCAATACTCCTCTGAGGTGGCAAACACCCGCAGTTCCACTCCCGGCAAAGGGCTCCCTCTGGGACACAGGGGTGCTCTGCAGTGGGAGCAGACGGGAGGAGAAGGAGCTGCTCTCTTTTCTTCCCGTTTATCTCCCCACCTTGAAATGTGGACTGCTGAGAACGGGAGCTGTTATGAGATGAGCAGGGAAGGTCTGTCATTAATATCTGCCTGTCTCCGCTGACACAGAGTGCACGCAATCGTGTAATGGGGGAGAGGAGCAGAACTTAGGAACTTTGCTCACATCCCACAATTTACAGCTTTGTGGGCAGTGAGGGCGGCTGACTTTGAGGCTCAGCCATATGAGCAAGATGTCAGTTTTATGCTGTGATTCTCACTGCCCACAAAATTTTAAATATACTGGTGCAGAAATTTAGCTTGTATTCCCGAAATCCCTGGTAGGATTGAAAAAAGAATATTTGAAGGAAAATCTCTTCAGCCTTTCAGAGGAAACAAAACTGTTGTACAAAACACATTTTGAAAACAGAGAAAACCTTTTGTCTGTTGAGATTTTGAAGAGTGGATTATTTCCCAGAAAAAAAATATAAACTCTCTTCCGCTTATTGGTCATTCTGTGTGTGCCTTCCTTTCAGAGATTGTATTCACATTTTCAGAAAGGGGGAAAAAAACAAACCAAAAAATCCACAAAAACTCAATTCTGACTGTTCATTAATATCATACATAAAAAAACCTTGATCTGAAGTAGTATGATTCATGGCAAAATAACACCAACACTTCACACATGCACAAATATGAAAAAGTCATATACGTGTACCAATCTAGTTTCAACCAGCTTTAATTCTGTTGGGTGGCTTTCTAAAATGTTGTAGGAAAACATTCATGGGGCAATGGGAAGAGGTTAATGAAGAAATAAGCTTAAAGGGGGTGAATTAGAGGGAGAATTTTCACTAGTGTCAGAAGTTGTGCCATCCAGTGAGCTAAAGGACAGTACAGGAGATAAGAGGGTTCTCCAGAAAGATTTTTTTTTCAATATTCTACCAAGACTTGCCCCTGTACTATAGAAACATTTGAAATAAATGGAGGGAAAGTCATGAGACCTGTAAATTTCAAATTTAGGTGATCAAAGGTGACTACAGAGGTTCCTTCTAGTGATGAAGACAAGCACAGAATACGTGTGTGCTCTTGACAGGTAGGAGGTAGAGGGAGACTAAAAATGAGGTGAGGGAAGTCAAGAGAGTTACATAACTAATTCATAGTACATCCTACTAGATATCTCTTATTCATATCTATTTATATTTCTGTGGAAGGGAATCCTTATGTTCTAAGCTGACAATTCTATCAATATCCTCTCTGCAATTAATTCAGATACCAGATTTCCCCAAATTTTAGCTCTTATTTAGAGTTGCAAACTAATGACAGGGTTAATCATAAGTTTATGTGTCAAATGCAAACACCCTATGCTCTGTAGTCAATAGGGATAACACCTCCTTAAACATTTTTCTTCTAGGATTGATAAATGCCTTCTGGAAGTGCATGTCTAGTTTTTGCAGTAGCAATTGAGAGGCAAGTTAATGGATTTTATTTAGAAAACTAATTTTTAAACAACGAAACTAGGATAGAAGTATTTGGATTAAAACCTAAAGCTCTATAATTTTCCGCAACTTTAGTGAGAGAAAGCTAAAATTATGGTTGAAGTTATTCTTGTAATTCTAATTGGACTTCAAAGATAGGTGCAGCCTGGATATGAAAGAGGGAACTATGCAGTCTCAGAAGGCAAAACTCTCTTCAGCCACCTTTGTTCCCTTTCATCCTCACCATAAATCACTGCCCAAGTCTAAATATATATTCATAGTCTTCACAATTTTAGCCTCTTACATAATGAGACGTACCAGACACTGCAGATTCAGCTGCATGAAAGGTGGCTTGCCACAGCACATCTGAAATTTTGATGACGAAAGACACATTTTGCCCTGGCTTTCTGTATGAACAGAAGTTCACACAGGGAAAACAATAAAACTATTTAATGTCATACATGCAGAGCAACCTGAACATTGATTATTTTAAGCTCGTTCTACTGCAGCTTTACCAAGAAGGAAATCTGTTGTTAAAGGAAGAAAAATTTGCAAACTGATTGTAAAAGTCTGGATTTGATATAACCACAGCTCAGCAAAGTATTTGCACGATAGGACAATAATCTTTGTGTAAGATAGCATAAATATTTTATTAAAGTAGGACAACTGAGTCTGCACACTCTTTTTTCATGTCAGTGTGAGAAAACAAAATGGGTCTTACCTATACAAAAACAGGTAGGATTTTGTTAGATTTGCTTATGTCCTCATTCAAATGATGACAACTTTTAAGCTACTTTCCCTCTCTCATGGTAAAAACATTTTTTATCTTTTTTTCAGTTTCGATATGCAGGTTCTTGAGAGTTTGACAATATAGTCTGAAATAACGAAATCCCTTCTGAGCCAACCTTAACTTTCTGTGCCAAAATAATGACAAATTTTACACCTTCTTACTCTGAATATATACATGAAGATGTGAATATCGCAACAGATTTATTTGTTCTTTGTATCCACTTCATTTTTGAGAAATCAGACATTCAGGCTTGAATTACTAGAAATCCTAGGAAACAAATTAAAGTTCATTTGGCTTATGTTACAATTTTGTGAAAGTATAATGGAAATATTATGAGCACTTTAAGGGAGTGAAATGACCCTCATGGATGGTAGCAAGACATAATAGAAAATGTCCTTAAAGATATAATAAAATGGATCAAATAATTATAAACATAATTCAGATATCTTATGCAGCACAGTATCAGAAGGGGAAAAACTGGACTGCCAAGCAGGTTGTGACTATTATTTACTTGTGGGAATTCAAAGAGAAACAAATAATTTGGGTGGAATATTTTTTACTTGGGATGAGAAAAAACATCCATAAACCGAAATTAAAATACACAGAGTGCTTAAAAAATGTTGTAAGAACAATGCATTTCCTAAGAAAAACAGCTGAAAATGAAAGCAACAACACCGAAGTAGTTGCAGATTTCAGTTTTGAAAAGTAGCTTTCTGTTGGGAAACCTGCTGACCACACTGGGAGCAGAGTGACATGAAACCCAAGTTACTTATATGATGCCATGTCAAACTTGTGGGTCAGGCAGAAGCAAAGCCAGTGATATTGCATTTAAATGCAAAGCCAAGAGCACGTTGCATAAGAGGAACACCTCGGACCTTCCCTATTTGCTTTGACAGAGGGCTGTTTAGGCAGCGATTTGTCATTCCCTGTAGTGTTTTGGACATATGGTCTAATGAACGCAAAAAATTAAGCCTCAAAGGTAGATGGATAAAATTAGATGCAGGTCCTTAGAGAATTTATGTCATTAGAAAGATAAATAGAAAAACAGTTCAAGGATAAAATGCTAACTTCAGGAGCAGATGTTACCCACACATCTAATACAGGCTTATTCTTACTATACATAGTAAATTTTTTAAAAGTGGTAATCAATTTGAAGAAAAACCTGATTTTTTCTGACTTAGCACTGCAAATAATACTGTGTTTTGAGTCTTTCCCTTTGTCCTAAAGCTGTCCTATCACAAGGATGTATACACAGTGAAAAGAACTTGGTGTAAGAACCACACACGATGTGGTTTCGTTTGGAAAGTGACTCATCTCACATTTACTTCACAGACAATAAGAACTGAGCCTGCACTGTTAGTGCAGTGGAACAAGCTGTTTCATTTCACAGCTTGGCCAAGTCATTTATAGCCCATAAAAAAATTACTTAACACATGGTGGCATATGTAACTCTGTAAGGCTTTCTTTGAGAAGGAGGTGGAAGATGGCATTTGTATACACAAATACGTCCATACACATACCCATGCTAACACAATATGTTAGCACTCTTTTGTGCTGCAAACCTAGTAGGCACACTGTCATGATAACTGGAGATGACATTTTTTGGTAAGAACGTGCCTATTCACTCCTCACATCATGATTTCCAGATTCCCCCTCAGATTTATACTGCAGCTCTGAGGCTCTTCAGTGAAATATGCTTAAAGTCTTGCTCATACCTCCCTGGAGCTACACACTGGAGAGCACAGCCGTGCGTGCTGCACAGCTTGGGTACCAGAGCAGATGCTTCTGCACTGACTCTTCATGTGGAAGACAGGTATGCTATTATATTAATAGATTTTCTTTTACATACTTGTGTTACCTCGTGCAGTGGTAGCAGCCCACTGTTGAGATGCTATTTCTCTCTCATTAAATAAGAATGATTAGTGAAATAATTGTTGCTAATAAGAGTACTAAGCATAAGAGTATGAGGCATTGCCTATTCAGTGTGACAGTAAAAGCTGGGATAATTCTAACAAAGCTCATTGTGACTAATATACGAAAGAAAACCGAATCAGTCTTCCAGGATCATCAGAGTGTTTTGTAGAGGACCTAGGAAATTTTAGAACAAAAGTGAATACTTGTAATCACTACTGGGATTCAACTACCTGCATAATCTGTCCAACAGAACAATGGGGGATGATCCTTCCCATTAATCAAGATAAACATAGAATCAGCTCAGTCAAAACTAGAAAAAATGTGCTAAAGCAAATTTTGCTCAGGAGAGATGAACAGAAATGTTCTGCAGAGTATTCCACAGTATTATGCAGAATTCAGATCCTACAGCCCCTGGAGGACTGATGCCTGGAAGCAGGCATTCTCAGCAATGTGGACATGGTTCCTAAAGTTACCAGTCTGGAGAAATATCAATTGACCTTTCAGCTCCTGCTCAGAGCCTTCTGTTAAATGCCTTTTGCTTTTTTTTTTTTTAAGTTTGTAACCTTCCACCAGGAGGGTGGACTCTTCCAAAGGACTCTTTAGAGACTAATGTACCTGCTTTTCATTTAAATGCATACTTTACATTTTCTCTCTCATTCAGCACTCAGCAGTGCCATTATTCTTCATTTCATGCAATGCTGATTTTCTCAAACTGCTTTAGCAGACATATCCCAAAGTCGGTATTTCAGTGCACTGTTGAACTGATGTGTATGATTAAAAAGTCCACAGATATATGTTAGAATAGAAAAAAAATACATAAAAACCTAGAACAGAGGAAAAAGTACAGGGACAGAAAAGCACTTATCTAATATACTCACAGAGCTTTGTGATGAAGAGTGAAATGATGGAAAGAAAAAGAAAAAGGGAAAATGTACTCCTATTTACAGTGTTCATGAACTGGTAAGAAATCAGTTAAGTAAATGGAATTATGTATCACATAAAAAAACAATGCCACGACTCAAAATTAAAAGTCCATGTTCCATGTGGACAAAATGATAATACAGAGGAGGTTAAAAATGCCAAATATGCTTCTGAACTTTCATGGGGAATGGGAGAGATGGTAGAAGTCCTCTCACAAAGAAAAGATTTTATAAAAACAGAAGGGCCTAATGTTCAGTAATAGAAGAATGTGATAGGTTGGTAGCAGAGATGTGAGGGAAAAGGTTTTATAGTGCAAGACTGAAAAATCTCAGTATAATGACCTAAGAAATTTATTCAGGACCTTTAAGACAAAAAAAAGCCAGAAGCTGATTCCTGCAAATTTCATCTCTCAGATGTTGAGACCCCCTCCCTGGTGCGATACAGGAAAGGGCTACGCAATCCCCTGTTTTAGGGCCTGAGAGTCTGTCCCAAGTAAGGGGTCCTGAGGCTGCAACCCCTTGCCCTTCTGCATGGATTTGACATCAATTCTGCCCATCACTGGGAAACCTTCTGATGACAGTTTTCTCAAAAGACATGCACCAGAAAAGGTGAATTAAAAAACACCCATATGTTGGTGTTTGAACCTCACCGACTTAGAAACTCCCCTCAAATTTTCTGAAGTCACTGAAGCATACACCATGTATCTGCAGATATAAAAAAAAAACCCAAAACACAACTATCTTGTGACTCACTGGAAATCTTTTTTCTGCTCCTGGGCAGTATGCATGCAGTAGGACTTGAATAATTAAGTGAACTTTCCCAATAATGAATACAAAGGAGTATCTCATCATGAACTAATGCTCTAACAGCTCCTGTAGGTTTGCTTGCTGGCAAATGAAGAAGTTTACTTTCTTTCTTTGAGAGTTAATGCCTCATAGACTTTATGCACTGACTCCAACACTCATGATTTTTTCAAGAATCTCTAAGATTTAGTACCACTCTTTTGAAAATGACTGTTGAAGTCTTGCTCATAATTTACATTTAAAAATTAAGGCTGTGCATATGGGAATCGAAAGTAGCGTTATGCAAGAGCTCACAAACTGGAAGTACAACATAGATTCTTTGCATAATGTGATTTAAAATTTGTCTGGTGATGTTTGAAATGTAAAATACCTGGGACATGGAAAAAAAAGCTATTACTGTTGTATATTGATTATAAATTTGTAATAAAGTATAGCAAACACTGTATTTGTGAGCATCATCCATGAATTCTTCCACTGTCTACAGGAATTACACAGGGTTTTTTACAGTTTCAATCAATTTAGAACAGAAAGTAAGAAGTTGGTGGTTTTTTAAACTAAAAATGAAGACAGATTTTAGGAAAACCAAACATATATTCTCCTGGACTTGGAACTTATTCATAAAGCTTTTCATAATGTAACAGAGAAGATTGGATAACAATCTGATATGCAGATTTATTAAAACTTCAGTTCAGGTTTACATGAACTGAAGAAAGATGCCTTCCCCCAACAGTCACCACAAAAAGAGTTTCAAGTGACGTAAAGAAGAATTAAAAACTCTACACGACTGCCTTTTTAGAAACCCTAAAGAGGCTTAATATGCCTACTGAATATCTGCTTGGAATTGGTCCAAAAGTAAGAAAATACACCATCCCTTAAGGTCATGTTCATGAAGAATGACTTGCTGAGCTGGTGCCAGTTTGTTACCATGCCAGCTGAGGCACAGCATCACTAGAGATAACCTCGAGAAGAACAGTAATGCACCATCTCAGACTCCTGCTTCCTTGTCATGTTGAAGAACTAGCATCAGGTTGCAACTTAAATGTTATTTGTGAGCAACCTTATGTACAATAAATTGTTTCTGCATCCATTAGGAAAAACAGTCTGGGATGTACATTTTCTTACAAAATACAAGTATCTTAATTCTAGGTCAGAAAAAAAATATGAACAGCTGTAGAAAATCTTAGAGACAAGTTCAACTGCTTTATGTGATTGCCAAATATTAAATGATTGAGGACTGAGAAAAAACCCATTGAATTTCAAGACTAGTCTGTAGTTCTCATTACAATTTGACATGTTAATGACTTGAGCAGCTTTTCAGAGAGTAAAAGTAAATAATCACTGAGTACATAAGCATAAAAATAAAGGTAGAAACAATATTTAAAAATGCAAGTATTGAGCTAGAGATATGGATTAGGTCAGCAATATTAGCAAAGTCATTAAAGATCATTTCATATTATGATCTACTCCTGGAAGGAAAAAATGTTTTCCTAAAATCTATGAGTCAACATTCTCAAATTCAGTGCACAGTAACTGGATTTGTCATGTCAAAATGACCTGCTTTCTTCCCTGAGAGGAGGATCAAGTTGCCCATCTGGTTTGGAAAATATGACATATTCATACTCAAATTAATTAAAATGAGCTTATTGAGTGGTGGCAGTGCTAATTATTTCTGTAAAGTTATTATCATTGTGAAATACAGGATTACATGGCCAAAGAACCTGAAGACCATGTTTTATCTTTGAAGTAATTACAGAACAACTGCCCTCCCTTCTGACCACATGTACCAGAAGTGACCCCTTGTGTTGGGTCTCACAAGTTTTGGGGATCCACTGCTGAGCTGCAGGTCTGTGGATGCTGTTTTGTTCATGTTCCTCTCAGTGCAGAGGCCACGAGACCTGCCTGTTGGTAGCTCTTCCAAAGAGAGAGAAGCTTTATTTAGCAGTGAAATCTATATATTTTACTGTCTTCATCTCTGAAACTTGTGGATATGTATACATAATAACTCAGGTCGGCACCATTTTTGACTTCTCTGCACATTTTCATTCCTCCTTCCCAGCATGGTTTGGCTACAGGAAAGAATGCAGACAGTCCAGGCCTCTGACCAAGGCCATCATACCCATGTGGGAGACTGCAAACAATTTCCATCAAAACAATCAAAATTTCTGTCTCATATCTTTTGTGATAAATACTGTCAACAGCTTGCACTAATTGTTCTTTGTAAAATTTTGGGTTGTTTCCCTTAATAATAGTAATATTAGTGGTAGTTAGGAAATCCCTAAAATTTAAAGAGAGTAATACCATTATTTTCAGTTTAGAAGGAACTGAGACTTAAAGAGCATAAAAAGCTAATATTACCCGAGACAGCAACAAAAATCATCACGTATCCAGTTTTCTTTTTAAATTCTGAGTGGTCTGGAATAGGATTCAATACTTTTTGTGCATCTATTTTGGTTTTTTTTTCAGTGGTCTGCATTACATGTTTACAATAATTAGTGATGCTAATTTGATGCACAAAAATCTATAAAGCAATTATAAGCAGGTCTTCTAATCAGAAGGGTCAGACAACTGCAGTTAAAGGCAATAATAGAAACTAAATTTATATTGGTAATCTTTATTACTTTTCTAAACTATCTCAGAGAAGCACAAAGAGACAACAAAATAAGGAGCTTTCAAACTTCACACTGGATTTCCTTCCTTTCTCCATGTGACATATAAGCTGCAGCAAAGGAGCATTTTCTTTATCAAGGATGCTTCAAGAAACATAAGGCAAGTCTGCTACCCCACTGAGCAGTGTACTTTCTGATTTTGAAAGCTGTTTGTTATGCTTTGAAAACAGGCGCTGGTAAAGGCAGAATTAACTCGTCTGCTGTCAAAGGCAAAACTGGTGCCATTGACAACAACAAAAAAAACTGTTGGTTTTTTTACCTCAGTGATATACCATAAAACCATCATCACACATCTCAGACAAAGAATATGCAAAATAAACCTTTTTTTGCCTTTTCTTTCCTGTAATTTAACAAAGGTTTTTTTCAAAACAACCACTTATTTCCTAAGCCTGTGATGAGATATTCCAGGTCTTGCTATCATATGTAGAATAGGGAAAGAAAAGAATACATTAACTGTAGGCAGTTGCAGGGAACTTCAAGCAATACAACCCAAGTACCTGTGATGAATTTGGCCAGCTCAGTGGTTAATAAAAATACTATGGAGTGTTTTATAAACAGTTGCAGCAGATTGCTGCTTTAAACTCTTCCTGATGAGATGTTCCGTTAAAGAAAATTATGCCATCCTAGTCACCAGTCTAGCTGAGAAGATCGTTACCTGTAACTAATCACCGATTCTTACTCATCTTAAAAAGGCATAAACAGGCACTGGTGCTGAAAGAGCTTCACGCTCCTGTTTATTGCTTCCCACACAGCGCCCCTGACTTTCTCTGCTGTAGCCATAGATGTTTGCACAGCTGTCTAATGAACCCACTGTCAGAAATGATCCTACTGACTATCATCTCAACCTCCTCACTCCACCCCACCCCAGTGTATTGAGTGGGGATTAGTCACCCAGCTTGAATCAGCACATGCTTTATGTCACCATTATGGGTGAAATGAGGTTGAAGAAAAGGAAAACTTGCATTTTTCATCAATAATGCTGGTTTATGATGAAATGCGCTTTATGAAGCAATTGTAAACTGATTGTATAATTCAGAGAGAAAAAGATTGCTGTAGGTCTTCAGTCCAACCTCATGTTCACAGGGTTAATTTCCAAACTGGATCAGGCTGGAAAGAGCTTGCTTGTTGAGTTTTGAAAACCAATATTTTTTGTGTGTGTGTTTTTGTTTGGTTAGTTGGTTTGTTCTGCATTTTAGTTGTATGTAGTTGGAATTTTCTTTACTTCAGCTTGTGAATGTTATCTATTTCCTATTTTTGCCTGCTGAGCCCTGAGAAGAGCCTGGCTTCATCTTCTCCGTACTATCCTACAAGGTAGTTAGCTATCCACAAAGTAGCTCATTCCTAAGATTTAAAGAAACCCCCAACCACTTCTCATTTACACTTGCACTGCTCTTTGCCATTTTACTAAGTCGCTATGTTGGAGTCCTCTCCAGAGGTTCCAAACCAGACACATTGCTCTGGATGGAGCCTCACAAGCACCCAGTGGAAGAGAATAATTCCTTCCTATGACCTGCTCCCTGCACAGTTAATTTTGCAGCCCAGTACACAGTAACAATGATCATAAAGCCATTTCCCAAACTAATATTTTTTAAAGAAAAGTTTTTTTTTTATTGTACAAGTGACTTTCTCAGAAAAAAAAAAAAAATCTGATTTGAAGAGTGCTTTAACCAAATTCTATTGAGCACAACCAAGTAGACACCACACATTTTGAGATAAGAGCTTGGGAATAAAAAAAAGTCTATTATTGCTTTGTGGGAAAAAGACATTGTCTTCAATGCCAGGACTTTCAGTATTTTTAAAATTGCTTTGGGCATGAATTACGTATTTTTAGTTTTGCTCATTTTAAAAAAGTCTAAAGAATATTGGATCTGTTTTGTGGTCCTTGCATTATTCCGCAACTGTTTGAAAACAAATAGTGGCACAAAAATCCCTTTTCATACACCGTCCATTTTACTGTCAACAATAAAGAAGAGCTGCCTCAGGAAAAGAGGCTTTAAATATAGCTGGGGTGCTATCAACAAGTTAGCCCTTCTACATGAAAGCAAGTCCAGTTTATTCCAGAGTTTTGCTGCAGGAGACAGAAATCAGGAGTGCCACAGCACGAATACAAGCTCGGTTCTTCACTGCTCAGTTTTGCTGCAGGGAGCTGGAGAGCTCAGTTGCATCAGATACATCTTTCTGACTGGCCGTGTATGGTTGGGTTTGCTCTTTATATAAATGGAACATTGGTTGTGATTCCCAAAGGCTTCAGATACTGGGAATGGGTGTTCATGAAGTGAGCTGGGCTCAGCGAATGTGGAGTTTATCTAAAGACAGCTTGGCAGTTCTAAGAAGCGAGCAGGTTTGCTTCTGCCTCTTTGGCTCAACTGTGAGGTTGAAATCAAAGAGTAAACGTAACAGCCTTGAGCATTTCTGCCAGCTACAGTCCACTGGGAGCTCCTCAAAGTTCAAGGATACTTCAGTTCCTTGCTACTCTTCACTAGGAAAATCTAAACAATGAAATTTATGCTTTTCCTCACTCTTGTTTTGACAGATGTATGTCTGATTTCCTTGTGAATTTCCTTAGGCTCACTCCCCAAGCTTTCAAGGTCTGTTCTTCCGAACAGCCCATGGTGTGGATTATGAGAATTATTTTATACCCTCTGACTAGTTTCACAATCACCTTTGTCCCTTCTTCTCCACAGTTTCATCTTTGTTCCTCTAAGAGCTCCCAGAGTTCTGTATATTCCACCTCACCAGCTGGTGAAGGATCTTAGTCTTCCTTCCATTAACCAACAGCAAACAAAAGGTCTAAATACTGATGAGCTTTGAACCCAGAAGAAATCACTGACATATGAGACAATGAATTTTCCTGAACTGCTGACGTTATTTCCACACCTGTCCTAAAGCCTAATTCTAACATTATATGAGACTGCAGTTTAAATCTGAGATAGTACTATCTTGTTATAGAGCCTTTTACCCCAGTTATGATAAATATTAGGACACTGTCTTAAAAAAAAAAAAAAAAAAAAAAAAAAAAAAAAAAAAAAAGAAAAGAAAAGAAAAGATCCCCAATTATATGTGTAATTGATCTACATGTGTTTCCTGTTGTATTTTTTTCCTCAAGATTGTAACTCAGATTATGACTCTGTGTGTTCAGATTTTTTTTGATTGACTACAGTGAAGTAAACAGGGATAGACCCACTGTCTCCACAGAGGGGCAGGACTCAGAGAAGAGCATTTATGGGTCTCTTTAGGCAACCCAGAGCTTCTTGCCATGCCTGCTGAAGGTCAACAAGAGAAACCACTGTCTGCTAGTGACTTTTGAGCGTGAAATTCTTTCAACAAATACAAGGCACCAACCGTTCTGAGAGACAAAAACAATTAAGAGGCGATCAGTAACTCCAGATACAGTAAATCAGGAGTGTTCCTGTTTCTCTCCTTTCTAATGAGTTTTGTGTCAATCACTGAGTCTGTGGAAGAATTCTACAGGCTGTCTATCATCTTTACAGTGCTAGGGTTGTTTTTAACTCTTTCCAGTGAGATTTGAAAGGTGGAGAAAAGAGAGGATTAGTGTGGGTCTTTCCTCAAGAAGAACCAAAAGAGAAACCTATTTCATTGCTAAATTAAGCAGTAATCCTGGTGAAATTCTTTTTTTGGCTTGTGGAAAAAAAAAAAAAAAGCATGAAACCAAACCAACCAACCTCTAAAAAAAAAAAAGAAAAAAAAGAAAAAAAAGAAAACAAACAACAAACCAAAACCATAAAACCAGACAAACAAAAGCCCCCAACCATCAGACTGGTTAGCAACACTGGATTTGGAAAACTGAAAATATTAAATTATACAAATGCAAATCAAATAGAATTAGTATTTACAAACTAAATATGCAGAAATTGGACCTTAATGCAGATTTTTGACCTGCTTCAGTGTCTCCCTTCAATGAAATAAACCTGGTTCCCTATAACTGATATATGTCTATGACTACAAGATGGTTATGTTGTATCTGAGTAAACTGTTAACCCAAAACTCCCCTATTCTATTTTCATGTCCTAATTAGAGCCTTTTCTAACAAATAAACCAGAAAAAAACCCAAATTGACACAATCTTGTGCTTCTTGTTAGTTCAAGATAATTATGGATCTTAACACTCCAAAAGCTAATTACACTTACTGTTGAGCACAGCAGCCACCTTAGTACTGCAGACCAAATCAAATTAGCATTTTTGTCAAATAAAGTTAAATGTGCTTAAAAGTTAGTTCTTGATGCACATAGAATAATATTTTACAGTGGCTGTCACCTAATGTCTGCTGGGGAGAGACCCTGCTGCTAGGATACATCTGCCTGAACATCAGTGTCTTTATGTGAGAAACTGCTCTTCGAGAATGTGGTTTCTCTTATTTGCAAATAGATCTCTAAAATAGGTCAGAAGAATTGTATGGTTATTTCTTTCCACTGATTGCAAAATTTTTACCTAAGTGGCTGATCCTCCCATAATAAAATCCCATGATAAAATTTCTCATTGCATTATCTATTTCAGAGGTCCCAGCTGTAAAGGAATATTGAATTAGATTTTATTATATAGTAGACAAAACTCTAAGATTTTAATTAGACAATTAAGATAGAGGCAGAATGAGTATGGGACTCAAATAAAACCTTTACTATTCAGAGAAATGCCTAGACTACTTAGGCAAGTGCTGTTTGCAAAATCTGAAAGATCAGACCATAATTCTACTTATCCTCTATTTAAGATTCAAGTTTCAGTGAAATCACTAATCATTAAATTATTATAAATGTTTTTAATAAAGAAGACCATTAAACTAGAAGAACATGAGAAAGTCAACTGTAAAACTGAATATTAGTAGGATTCATTGCCTT